>PVIR01009226.1:0-54094 GCA_004026965.1 Petromus typicus | reverse complement strand
AATCAAAATCTATTCTATATTTTGAGAGAGGTTAAGGAGTTAGTTGTGCAAAATCATGATTGGAATAAGATTCCTTTTAATTTTTCCTGCAAAATTAGTACAAATTCCACTCTATCTAAAGGTTACTATAGATGTTACATTTGTGTCTTGTGTCATTTCCCGTCTGCTATGTAGAAAATGCAAGATAGAAATAGAAATTAAATGATTCTTTAGCTATCACTGTTACAGCGTAAAGAGAGTAGGATGTGGCAGGTGAACTAGGCCTGATGCCTGAAAAAAGAGGAATGATAGAAAGAGCCTCTGCTGAAGAACAGATCCAAGAATAACCCCGCCGTGTCCCAAGACCAAGGTTCTCCATCCAGGCAACGTGCATGGAACGGAAATGGTCGGTCAGTTGCCCCGCTCTGTGGCTGGTGTTCTTTGTCGCTGACACAGTCCCGGTAGAGCGCGGCTTTAGAACAGTCTTCATGACATGCCACGGAAGGGCGGCGGCTGACGCGGTTAATGACAGTAGCTCATTGCCTTGCCTGCTGCCTAGTTTTTGCCTTCACATCATCCAAATCTTCTTCTCTACATTTACTTGGAGAACACTTTATCCTCAGTGCTCCCGGATCCCTCTTTCTGTGGGTTTAAGAGTTGGTGAGACAAATCACAGTACGAGCTTCCACAGTGATCTTGGGAATTCCCTTCCCTCCAGTGCCCGTTCCAAAGGCCCACTCCATCACAGCTATTGTCTAGGTGGGCTTAGTGACTTTTGGGGTGATGCTACCTAAATGCTTATTCTTGAGGAGCTTGAGCCTCTGGTGGGATTAGAGGTGAGTATTTTAATTGGAACAAGAGTCAGTATTTTAAGAAGACACAAAGACATTCAAATAACAAACCCTGGAGAATGATGCTTTGTCTGGAAATTATGGGGGGGTTCCCTGTTCATTTCTGCTCCAGCCCATTTCCTGTTCCTTCTGTCGCGCAAAGGGGAGGGAGTGGAATTTCTTGGATAGCGTTCTGATTCCATTCTTTCTAAATCTGGAAGGATACAGGGGGAATAGTTACTTGTGCTTGGATTCCCTGACTGAAATTAGAGCTGTCTGTCTGTCTGTCTGTCTGCCCGCCTGCCTGCCTGCAAAGGGCTTCTTTTCTGATGACAGACTGAGCATAAAAGCCACTTAGCCCAGACATGGAGAAATCTCTTTCACTCCTCAGTATCCACCATATCCATCTCCATTATTTAGGATCCACTACAGTCACCCGGGGAGCCACTCCTCCTTAGGGAGCTGTGGCTCCTAACTGGTCTGAGCCAGTCAGTATAGTTGCATCCTCACCATGTGAGAAACGTGTGCAGTAACTCAGGCCTGAGCTAAATTGGGTGAAACCTTGTGGATGGATCTGAGTGATTTGAGTGGATTAGTGTAATCACATGGGGGGCTCAGAAATATGGTTTGATTATTTGAGGAGACCTTTCACTAGGAGAGATGACAATTGCAAGCAAGGGTCAGAATTTCTGCATGCTACTTTTCTATTAAGAAGGAAGCCAACGAAACAACATTGCTCTCATGTTATATCTGTCTCATCCTAATCTGTCTGAAGCCAGTAAAATTCTGTTCTGTCTGTCTGACATAAGAACAGACTTTGAAAGTTTATGCTTCACTACTCTTTGCCTTAAATAGCATTTTGAAAAGGAATTTAGAAGAGATAAAATAATAGACTGTTGGGTGATCAGTGTAGAAACAATCTATGCAGAAGAAAAATTATGTAATAACAAAACTGAAAGGCACATCTGTAATCTGGTTATTCTCAACCATGAATCTTTATGTCCCTTTGTCCAGATTCAGGGTCGTGATAAATGTCAGGGGACACCCTAGAGAAGAAAATGGAAAACAAAGAATACATAAGAAAACAAAGTGGTGTACAAGACACAAACAAGCTATTATTTTTTAATGCAAAGATGTGGGAAAACATGACATAGAGACAGAAACATTTATACTTAATTTGAAAAGACTTTCTCTGTCCCTTTGATGACCTTCAATTTCTTTCCTATTAGATATTCAAGATCTATATTAAGTACTTAAAAATTCCATCCAATCCAAGAGCTGCTCATTTCTGTTTCTCCTAACAGAATAAAGAAAACCATCAAGGTTTAAAAGACTCAATACTCAACAATTGAAACAGTACCACTATGCACAAGAATCTTTTCTCTGCTCTAAAATCTCCAAAGGAAAAGTTCCTACAACTTTCCTGAATCTAAAACCCTTCTTTCTTCTTTTTGCCTAACATTTTTTTATTAATTTACCTTGGGAGATCTTATTCTCCACAAAAAACTTTCCTTATAGTTCAACTATATTGTTTGTTTGTTTGTTTATTTATTTGTTTGGTTTTGAGGGTGCATTCCACTATGTAGCTCAGGCTGTCCTCAGACTCATGCCTCTGCCTCCCGAGTGTTGGGATTACCAGCATCTACTACCATGCTCAACTCCAAATTCAGCTGCATTCTTTGTTTGATTGTTTGGGGACAGGGTCTTGCTTTGTAGTAGCTCAGGCTGGCCCTGAGCTCAGTATGTAGCCCAAGCAAGCCTTGAACTCACAGGAAATCTGCCTCTGCCTTCCAAATGCTGGGATTACAGACATGAGCCAACATGCCCGGCATTGTAGTATGTGGTTACTGAGGATTAAACTTGGACCTTGTGCTTGCAAGGCAAGAGCCAGAACCACGGAACTAGCTCCCCAATTATAGTCTTAATTTTCACTTTTGATCAATTTCTCTAATCGACTTTCTAGGTAGCATTTATTTGGGGAAATAAAACCCTTTATTTGTCTTATTCAATCATGTAACATCACAGAAACAGCATTGGTAAAAATGAAAAATGCTCTGAAAGTTGAATAGAAGGTCTTGACCTCAGTGGGACATGTGCTTTTTAACGTTATCTTTCACATGTTCTTGATTGCTACAACGTTTTCATTTTGTTTTCTTCTAATATGTCTGATTCATGTGCTGGAAATATTTAAACTTCTGAATTCATGGGGTATTTTTTCAGTTCATACCATTTCCCTCAGGAAACCTGTAAGCCACATTACATGCCAATAACTTTCAATTTTTACATCTACTTTACCTATTTCTGCAAAGAGCCTAATATCTCAAGCCTGCTTTCTGCTAAGTATTTGAGATAAAATGTCTCGGTGGAAGTTATGTGTTTCCACTTAGCTTTGGGCTTCTATCTTTCGTTTCTTGGCTTGGTTGCAGGCAGACACTCTCTCAAGGAAGAAACTGGAGGTTCAAATCAATAGTTACTCGTCATTACCTGTCTGCAGCTTGTTACTGAACTTTATAAGCTCTTTCATGTTCAACTGCAATAGTTTCTTAGTCCACAGATCATCTTACTTCCCAGCTTATATCTTCCTCCATCCTTTCCTTCACAGGCTGCCAGGGAGGATTTCTCAATTAATGCAAAGTATGAGTCTGATCATGTCAATTGTCCCTGAAACATTCCCCAGCAGCTTCCCATCACCTGCAGGGTTAGAGCTAACTCAGGGCTGCATATCTTTGGCAGCCATACAAGAACCTTCATGTTTTGTTCATACATTTCTCTTCAGCCACACCCAGCTTTTCAAGTAAGCTGCTTAAAATTTTCCTTTTTTTGCTTAAAACTCTTGAACTCTCTGTGCATGTTATTTCTTCTGAAGTATCCATCTTTTCTGTTTCTTTTCCATCTTAGGACACTCCTATGTACTTTTCAAAACCCAGGCAAACATCACGCACTCAAAGGTATGTATGTGTTTGCCCTCTGCTTTCCCCCTCCCCACTGTGCTGTCATTGTGCCTTGCACCCACTTCTAATCTTGCACTTTTCAAATAACATTCAAATTCTCTCACTATATTGACCCCTTGTTTCCTCATGACTTTTTTGGATGGACATTTTGTCTTATCTGTCTTCTATTTCCAGCATCCTGAATACCATGGTTCATATTTCATCTGACAAATATTTATTCAAGGAAATTTAATTCTAATACACTTAAGGTTTTCATATAATGTATTATAATGAACTCATTACATTTAGTAAAGGAAGTGTATAGCTTTATAATTATCTGGATGAATATGTAATCCAAAGCCCAAAGAATACTTTGTGTATGTTTCCAATGAATGATTTATGTAAGCTTCAAATAATGGAAGAGCATGGATTTATTACAGAGGCTGCATGAATGCTTTTCTACCCAAAGAGAAACATGAAATGCTCTTATTCCACATTTTCAGTAAGGAAACAGTGGGTCCCAGCAGAATTTTATTGGATAAAATTCCTGAAAAACTTCATGGAAAAAGAAGTAATGGATCTAAATTTTGAATTAGAGAATAAGTGTAGGGTATGGATAAGTGTATTATGGATAAGATCATGCCTGTATCATAGTACCAGTTATTATTTTAATCATTTCATAGTAAGCAATTTTGACAAAGAGGAATTGATCAAAGAGATCTTACAGATCTGGTTAAAGAAGCATGCATAAAATAAAGGAAGTACAAGACACTTTTATTCTGTGTAACAGACTGTATTTGGAAATAAATTGACGCTGAAACTGTTAGAGGAGTGATGAGACCAGAAGGAGTCAAATCATACATACGAAGACAAGTGAGAACTAAAGACACTTTCTTCCCTTAGAATTAAAAAAAGAAGGTTTTAGACATATGAATGAAAATAAACTTTGAAATGTGGACTCAGACATACACAAAATAACGATTATTTTGTCCATGCAGCCCCTAAAACTCTTAATTTAGTCCCCACCTGGTGAGTCTTGGTTGAGGCAGAGCCTGACTTCCACAGAAACACAACACTTATTTTTCAGCCTCTCTTGCAGCTAGAATGCGACTTGCTTTAAGATGTTTCTTCAGCAGAACCTAAGATTTTGACTCAAAGGTATTTAAATTATAGAAGCATGACTGGCAAAAGTGAAGTGGAAATTGAAACTAAATCAAGTTCCACGAAAGGCAACGGCAAGTTCCACACACCTGTCCCAATTCCAGCATCCCTAGTTTCATAGTACACAGATAGACTGGTGTTCGCTGGTGGCTACAAAGGAGCTCTTTTAGCATCACTTTGGAGAGAGCTGCTCGTAGCATGGCTTGTGAGCAGTCCTAAACAGGCTTTAATACATTCCATTTTCCTTAAGTTAGCCTGAATTGTTCATAGCGCCTAAAATGGATAATCTCCCATTTCATTTTTCTTCTAATAAATTCAAAGCTGTAATTACTGCATACGTCCAGAGTACAAGACATTGATATGCTAAAGTAAAAGGGTGGAACAGAAAGAATTTCTAAAATGTAAGACACAGAATGCCTGAGGAGCTGTGAGCTGAGACGATTTTAACACTAAATTAAAGGCCAGGGCATGAGGTACAAAGGAAGCAACAATTATTTCCAAGAACTGATGGGAAAGATAAATTTTAAATTAAGTCTTGAAGGAAGAATATAATCTCTGACTAGGCAATGTGTGGAGTGAAGGAAGTGAAGATTTCTGCTGGAGAGTCATTGATTTAACATTGTTTTTCTTGACTATCATCAAATAGTAATAAACATGATCTACTTTAAATCCAACAGTCAAATAGTATTTAGGAAAAAGGCATTAACATAACAGTTCCAGACAGAGACATAGGAAGGTCTAAGTTTCTTTCACAATTCTCAGCCCCGAGGGTCGGATTCTGAGACCTCTCAGAACAGTGAAAAGTACTTTAGTACTCTCTACTCCCTTTCCTTGAGAAGTAACAACTGTTCCAGCCTGCTTCAGCCTACTCCTCAGCTTGAATTACCCAGAGCTTCACGAATCAACTGGTAATTTCCAACTTTTAAGGATGCAAATGATTTTTTCAAAATAAATTGTATTAAATGTTCCTGCAAGATTTAAAATAGGCCAGGATCTTTTCAGGGAAAGATGGAGTGGAATATCTCACAGTTTTTGCTCTGAATCTTCTCTTCACCACACACACACACTGTGGCACTTCACTTCAGAACATCTAAGAATTTAAAGTTCCAGCGTTTGTGAGTCAGTGGCTTATATAAATCAATTGAACAGAAAAATGGTAATTGCCTCAGAAAGAAACAAGGAGAAGGAACCCTTATCTTTGGTTTTAAAGTGGGCTAGATTAACGACTCTTAGAATCAAATTACCTATATGCTAATATACTGTGAAATAAAGGAATGAATAAAGAATCTACATATGTAAAGACTTTGGGGGACCAGGGACAGCTCAGTGGTTCCAGCTCCTGTCTTGCAAGCTCAAGGACCCAGGTTCAATCCCCAGTAACCACATACAATACTGGGCATGGAGACTCATGCCCAGCAGCAACCAGTACCACATACCACAGTGCCGGGCATGATGGCTCATGCCTGTCATCCCAGCACTCGGGAGGCAGAGGCAGGAGGACTGCTGTGATGTGAGCTGGAGGCCGAGCTCAGGGCCAGCCTGAATCATAAAGCCAGACCCTATGTCAAAAAAAAAAAAAAAAAGACTTTGGGGAATCATGAAAATTATGAAAGAAGTAAAGAAAATGTCTGAGAGGGCAGAAATAAAACAAAATTAGTTTCACTGAGATAAATATTACTCTAGTGTAAGAAAAGGTGTGTTGCTCATAATTTATTGTGAAAAAATATGATACAATTGTGGAATATTTTCTATCACGTGTTCTGAAAGAATTGAAAATAAAACCATAAAAACAATTTTTGACTTTTAATAAAAACTTCTCATAATAATAAATGAAATAGAACTATTCAGTGCTAACAATGTAACAGTTTTACAGTGTAATAAAGTGTATGAACATATGTCATAGCAATACAATATTTTATTTCTTTGAGTTGACGCAGCTATGAAGAACGTCCTGGATTATCAGCGTGGAGAGTTGGGGGCCAGCCCACCCAGGAGCTGATTAAAGCCGGTGTGCGCAGCTGGACGGCGTCTGTGCGTTTTCCTGCAGAACATCTTCACTGTGGGTTTCTAATCCACACATATCTGCGCGGAAGTCTGCGGGGCATCTGGGAACGGGAGGAAAAACACTTCCGAGTCTCCCCTAAAGGAACAAAGGCCGTCTGAAGCAGAGGCTTTTGGTGACCTAGTGTTCTACACGACAACACCAGCTGCTATGGAGTAACCCATTTTCATCCTTTTTATTCATTACATATAAGTTGTACTTAGTCTAGAAAAACTGGAGTGACAAGAATGTAAGAATGGAAAAGCAACTGCACACGGGTGACATCAGCGATATACAAGGATAAAATAGTTTAGTTTTCCTATGATACTAAATTGTTTATTCATGTGCTTATTTATTTGTTATTCTAATGTTCCTACTATGTTGCTATGCAATGTTGCGATCACAAAGTCCCTAACTTTTGGTAGGATGAGGCAGTTGATAAATAAGGAGATAATAAATAAGATGAACTTCAATTGCAATAATATTACAAAATAATTATGCTAAGTGATACAACAGAACCTGGGAATCAATTTACTGTTTTCAATGTTCCAATTGTTACCATAACTTTAATTTTGTCTTTATTATACAGAAGGTTGCCAAGAAAATTTGTTCCAAACAGGTGCTATTGGAGCACAGAGCTGAATGAAGCTAAGTGGTACATCCTCAAGAGAATGTGGAACGGAACAGCTCAGGTGAAAGAACAGCACCTAGAAAGCGCCAAGGCAGAAATGATGTTTTACCTTTGAGAAAAGAAAATGGAAAGTACACTGGGTCAAGTAAAGTAGCGGTAGGAAGGAATGGGGCCCAGCTCCGACAGCGCAGGCTCATGGAGACCAGGATAAAGGTGTCGAGTTTCATGCTGAGAGTATTTGGAAGGTACAGAAGGCTTAGCGGGAAATAGACTGCTTGGCTTTGTAACAACTCCATGGTGTTGTATGGAGAATGGAACATGGTAGCAAAACACACAGGAACAGGTGATAAAGCAGAGGGGCCTGCCATGGACCCGTGATGGCAACAGCTTAGAAGGGAAGTGGTCAAGGGGCGGGGAAGAGGAGTTTTCCGAAGTACTTTGGAGGTGAGCTTCATGTTTACATGCAGCAACCAGGATGAGAAGACATCGCCAGAAGAGAACAATCTCTTTTTATGGCCACAACATTTCAGGCCTACACAACTTTATGTGGATGTGGCTTCTGTTTACTTAAATGGCAAAAGATCTGTAGGAGAAAATCACCTCAGGAAGAAATTAGGAGTTCTGCATTCAGCCTACTATTTAAGATGTCACATATACAGACAGATAGCCAAGAGGAGCTACAGAGGTGGCCACTGCATGACACAGGCACCCCGACATGAGTGGGGGGGGAGAGAGATAGAGACAGAGACAGAGACAGAGCAGAGAGACAGGGGCAGGAGCAGAGACAAAGACAGAGAGATAGACATAGAGAGAGGGAGAGAAATAGAACATCGTTTCAAATGGAGCCCAAAAGTGAGGGTTAACTTCAGGCAGCGCTCCTACGATCTGCGTCTAGGTCCTCAGTGTCTGGATCCAAAGTATTTCTAAGTCCAGCTCCATTTCTAGTGTTTAGAACTTAAAAGCACTGAGATTTTCCTCCTTTTAAATATTGAAACCTATAATATGCAGTATATTTTCATCTGGGTTGTTTTGAAGAGATTGACTCCCTCCTGCTCACCTCAGGTGGCCTGCCTGCTGTTATTATCAAAAGATTAACCCCAGGGGTTACATTGCATAAGACTGCTCTTTATTTGACCCCCTGAAATTCCATCACTCCTAACAGACAGACAGGATGTGGCCTAACAGGAAAAGGTTCACAAAGCTCCAGCCTTCGTGCAGCTGGTGTCCGGCCGCTGCAGCTTGCCAGCAGCTCTGGGAGATGCCGCTCTCCTGAGGACTCTGGGTATTGCAGCTGGAAGGTGCCTTGGTCTGGGAACGGCCCACAGTGGGCCCCACACAGTGGGTGGCATGTTAATCTTTTCCCCCTGAAAAACAAAAGGTCAATTAGGAACACATGTTTCTGTGACAATAGTAAATTCAAAGACGATGCCAAATCCCCACAAATGTGGATTCAGAGGAAGTGACTTAGAAATACAATGAATCTCTTTTTATTTCAATTTAATTCTCATTTGAATTGATATGAGATGAAAGACTTTGGTGGGAAAAAATATTGAAAAAAAAATTAATAATGCTTCAAAGAATGTAGGCTGTACACAATTTAAGAGGGAAGTTTTCATTTAATACAAGAAAGGCAATCTTCTGTTGGAAAATGAAAACATCAGTTTTCAAAATAGATATTTTATTTGTTGATATTGGAAGTGACTTACCCTAGGAAGGCCTTCTGCCCTTATTCAGTGATCACATTTGTAAACACCAGACTTAGGGAAAAAAATGTGGTTTGTCATTTGTGTTTTCAGCAGCCCATTCCATTGTATACTATCATGACTCTGCTGTTTTCCAGTATATGGGCATCAAACTGAAAAGGAGAAATACTTCATCAACATTCCAGGGTGAAATGGAGAGATGAGTAAAAGCAGCGAAAATCAGAAGAAAGAAAACTATTCAAAATTGAAATAAGAAAACTTATTTCAAAATTCTGAGTCTATAAAAGAAACGAGGGGGAACATGTGAGTTACTATCATGTAACAGTCCTAACCCTGAGCAGCACTTTGCACGACTTTTTCTCAACCTACGATAATGAAAAATAGACCAAGGAATATTCGAATGTATTCCCTTCTAATGTCTTCTGAGGATAGCAAAAGAAAGGGCACCAAATTTTTAAAAACAGATTACAAATCTTACTGTTGGAGAAATAACGAACTTGATAGTGTCTCTGAGTCACAATGTGTACCGTGAAGGGGCTCCCAGGAAAGGGAAGGTGGGGCTCACCAGAGCCGTGGGTGCTGGCAGTCTGTGGGAAATATGGCGATTGTTTTTGTCATAATGACTTGGAGAGCTCCAAATGCCATTCATTTTTTCCTGTGAATGAGGATGCTGTATACATCCAAAGGGCTATAAAGACTTTTCCCATCCTAAATGTCAGGAGCAATTCTAGAAAAATTGAGAGGAGACTTACATCGTCATCCAGCTGATAAATCCTGCTGTGGAGAAGCTATCTGCGTCATGGACTGACTCACACTGCTTGGTTGTCAAAGCGATTCTCTTCTCATTCTCTTCCTACAAATGAAATCTTTCTGAGTCCCCAAATGTTTCATTTACATTATTATGGTTTTCTTTGTGTTCTGATTCAATAGATAAGATAGTTTCATGTGTTTAAACTGCCATTACTTTCATGATTTCATAACCTGCGTTTTGCTATGATTTATGTTATTAAAAATATTTTCTGATGTGGAATCAGTATTTTTTCCGTTTATTTTTTTCCTATTGTGAATGGTTTATTGGCTTTTAATATTTTATGAGCTGTTTCTTTCATCACACATGCAAATGTGATATGAAACAGTGTAATTAAAATACATAAATGTATACCATACATATGCACACAGTAGTGTAGAATTCTCAAAACTAATGCTGTATCCAACTGATTTTTAGGTTACTTTTTTCTATGCAATTGTTTTCTAACTTATACCCGCTGCTCCATGATGATCCAGCAGTTGAACCCTCCTCCTTTTATTTATAATTCAAGAAAACCAAGTCAATAAATTGACTTAATAATAATAATAACCATTCATATAAAATTAGTTTCACAGTTGTGTAATCTAGACAGAATTATATGATTATGCTAATGCTTACATAAAAATCATCTTCTGTTCCTTCCACCTTCTAGAAAAAGCTTCCAGATCATATTATAGCAAATTCATTTTCTTCAGAGGATGAAAAACATACTAATATGAACTTTCTTTTTCCTCTCTCCTCCCAAATATACTTAATCTGGCAAGTTTCTTTCACACAGCAATAAATAGCATTTGCCATCTCTGAGGCACAGCCAGCTGGTCGCCCTCCGAGCTCCGAGGTAGACAGAGGCTGCCTGCCTTGCCTGGAGTCTGCTTTCGCTAATTAGAGAATGTGTGTTCTGCTGCACGCTAAGGAGCGTCTGGAAAAGGGCTGTGCACTTGTCCTCCGCTCTGCACAAGCTTAGGTTACAGTCTTCCTGAGTATCCTTCTCTCACAGGGATGACTGAGAAAATCCTCAAGATCCATAAAGCAAAAGAAAAAGGAAAATACAATGGATAAGGTGTCAGGATCATGAAGAGTTTTACATGTGTGCAAATTGAAACTAAAAAATTCATAAAAGCTCTTTGATTTTACATGTTTGATGTAAAAACATGTTAGTATATATTCTTCTAACTTTGGAAATCCTGAAAAAAGCATTTGTTTCTCACTCATTTCCACTCAGCCTTTCCTACTGTTTCTTTGGTCAGGAGTAAGGCAGAAAAGTTTGAATTTTCACAATCCAGATTCTTCCCATTTCATCTAAACAAGAGTAGGGCTTACCAAGAGATTACTGTGCACTTTTATGGAAACCGAGGTTGTACTCTCTCAGAGAATAAAAAAATATAGATCGACAGAGTCAAAGGCCAAAGATTTGGGGATAGATTAGAAAAAAAACAAAAGGAGAGCGATATGGAGTCACTTCCTAGTAGAAGGTATTTTAAAATAATGGAAAAAAAACCATGTATCAGAAATGTTCTGAAGTATTAAAAATGTATTTCTCCTGTAATTTTTGCTGATAATTTCAAAAGCAACTTCAGTAAAGATACAAACTGCCTTGAAGTATTGGTTGACAAACTGTTTATTTGAAAGTAACGTTGACCCTAGACCATAAGAAAACTATTTTGCAGGGACAGGGAGTTAGCTCAGTGGTTTTAGCATCTATCTGCATTGCAAGCACAAAGTCACAAGTTCAATCCCAGTGCCAGACTTGGTGACTCACATCCACCAGCAATCAGTAGTACCACATGTCCTAATGCCAAGCATAGTAGCTCGTGCCTGTAATCTCAGCATTCAGAAGGCAAAGGCAGGATGATTGCTGTGAGCTCAAGGCTTGCCAGGGCTACATAGGAGCTCAGGACCAGCCTGAACTACAAAGTGAGACCCTGCCTCAAAAAAAAAAATTAATATGCTTTACAGTTGAAAGTTAGCATTTTTCTTTGGGGAAATAGATTCGTTAATCATGGACTCAAAAGACTTACTACCTATTCTTCAGACTTGGAAAATTTTCCATTAAGTAAGGCTAAAAAATGAAAGAAATAAAAGATTAAAATGAAAACCACCTCTATTAATATGTTTATTTATACTTAATTCTTCATGAATACATTTTATTTTTTCTTCTGGCCTCTAAAGATTTTCTTGGTAGTGGTAATCACTCATACATTAAAAAATAGAAAATTTGGAACATGAGAACTATTATTTTTAACTGTTTTTCTTTTTCAAAAAATTGATACATTTTATATATAAATCATAATCATTATTGACATTGAGAATTAGTACCAGTACATGACATAACCTAATTCTCATTTTTCCCATTCCCCTGCCTATCCTACAACCCCACATCCCCTTGGTACACAAGCTTTTTTATTTTTTAGATTTAAACATTATTGAACATTCATCTCTGAATCCAGAATTTTTTGTTTGTTTGTTTAAATAGGGACTCACTTTGTAATTCAGGCTGGCCCTGAGTTCAGCCTCAAACTCACCTCACAGCAATCCTCCTGCCTCTGCCTCCCGAGTGCTGGGATTACAGGCGTGAGCCACCAGGCCCGGCACTGTGGTGTGTGGTACTGATTGCTGCTGGGCGTGAATCTCAACACCCAGTATTATATGTGGTTACTGGGGGATCGAACCCAGGCCCCTGCTCTTACAAGACAGGCGCCGGAACCACTGAGCTAAATCCTTGGCCCCAGAGTTTTGAGTTTATAACAAAGACAAGGAATATTTATTGTTTGCCTTCTGTAAGGAGGTATTTATACACTTATACTGGCAAATATCACATAAAAAGATATAAGGAAAAAAATCCCTGTCAATCACAGAAATCCACACAGAGAAGAGAGCTCAAATCAAAGCCCTCACTTAATTGTGTTTTTACCTCCATGTACTATTCTCTGAATCCTGAGAGAAAAACAAGATATATGTTCATTTTCCTTACAGCTTATGACTTTACTAAAGAGGAATTCTTAGGAAATTTTGGGTTTCCCAATATGAATGATTCATTTCTTCCTGAAGTGAGAAGTCTCTACTATCCCAGAAATGAAGTAATTTTGACGTTTCACCACTGCTTCTAATTTAACTTCCTGAAAATCAAAAAAACTAGGTAGAGATGATCCATATTCACCTTAATCATTTCCTAGCCCATCCAGATAATATTTTTGTGTGGCATTTTACATTTTCCCCCCTAGTAGTTGGATGATCTGTTGCTCTTATGCTTATAGCTCTCGTTCTGAAGGATGAGGAGGAATTTAAAATGATATTTACAATCATTTCTATAACGAAGCAAAGCCCAACTTCAAGGTGTTTTACATTCAGAAAAGTTAAATGAAAACTTGGCATCATTTGCGTCTCTACAACTAATTACAGATGCACATGATAAATGATTTGTTTGTGTGGGGTTCAAATATGAAACCTTGGGGCCCAAACTACCAAATATCCTCTGAAGTTGAAAAACCACTGGGGATTTTTAATGGATTCACTATTTGTCATCAACACAAACCACTACCTTTAACTTTGACTCCCTGCGTTAATTTGCTGTTCTGTCTGGAGTTGGTGGTAGTTCTGAGGGTACTCTCATTTGGCGTCCCTAGCAGTGAGGGCCATTTTCTTCCCACATCTTTCACCAAATCCGGCTCTTTTCTCCCAAATCACTTCTTCCAAGTCCCCTCTGTTCTGCCAGAAACCGCTCATTTCAAGCCAAGTTCCCGCTGTCCTCCGTAAAAATACTTTCCTTTGAATGTCACGTTATCAGAATCTTTCAGAACTGTGTCGCTCTCACCCACCCGGCTCTGAGTTACCCCAGTCATTTCTTGCTGAATTCAGCTCCCAGCCCGGCCGCTTGCACAACACTGTCACGTGACGATGCGCAGTGACTCCAGTATTGACCGGCACAGCCCTGCCATGCCGGGTTTCTCTGTCCCCAGAACTCGTCGCTGTTGTCCTCTACACTGGCGCAGCCAGTGACTCTCAGACTCTCTACCTAACGATTCTCCCAATGCCTGGAGCACAGCCCCTTCCCGGGTCTTACTCTTGCTCTGCTTTGCTCTTCCCTTGAGAGTGCTCTTCCTCCAAATTTCTGAGGTCAATTTCCATCCCACCACCAAGTTTGACTTACTATATCAGAACCCTCCCTAAAAGTCTTCCTTAATCCATGCCTCTGCCCTACCCCTAGCACTTCCTGACTCCTCACACTTGCCTGTACATCATTTTGAAATCATTCAACATACTCCAACAGTTAGAATATGATTTATTTGTATATGTATTAATTTCTTACACTAGATGAGGACTGAGAAGAAATGTTTATCTTTCTTATTCACTGCTATATCTATCAACTGAAATATATAAACATATGTATATATATATATATGTATATACATTTATGTATGTATATCAAATATATAGGTTATATAGAAATGCAATATATATTTCATAAATGAATTTGTCTTCCTTTGAATATAATATATAACAATTAAAGTAATTCAATACTTTGAATTATCTCATTATAATATTTGTAGAAATACCACCAACAGAGACATGTGATTAACTACTATTTGACATTTAATATTGCCTTTGTTCCTTGCCTACACAAAACTAGATATGTCTTTATTTTACAACACATAAATTCTGATTGCTACTGTACTTAAAATCTGGAAATAGGGTTGGGGATGTAGCTCAGATGTTCTGGTGCCTGCCTGCCAAGTGTAAGGTCCTGAATTCAACCCCCAGTATCCAAAAAAGAAAAAAAAATTATGGAAATAAATGTTAGAAATATAGTATAATTTCTGAACTTTTCCCAATAGATCTTGTTTATAACATAAGTAAAATTATGTTAATTTTTTGTTTGTTTCAGAGCATTGTCTCATTTAAAAAATTAAATGGTCTCAGAAGAAAACTAAGCATATACCATTGTTCCTAAGAATATCTGTGTGGTGTAGAACTAAACTATTCTCCAAAGGTCTTGTGTTTGGAACGTGATTGGATCGGGCAATGTTCGTCAGTGGATTCATCTGTTGATGAGATTAGAAGCTAAATGAGCTGTTGGGATGTGGAGTTTATTGGAGGCAGGTCACTGGGCGCACTGTCTGGAGGGGCCTCGCCTTGTCCTTGGTCCTTTCTGCTCCCCCTGCTCCCCGGACGGACGCGCTGAGCATCAGCAGCTTTTCTCCCCGACCTCCTCCTGCCAACGTGTTGCTGCACGAGAGCCAGCCACAAAAGGGGTCCTCTGACAAGTATGAGCCAAACAAGCCTATAGATTCTAACCTGTGAGTTTCAGGTATTTTTCACAGTCATGGGATTAATACAGAAAAGAGGTGCTGGGAGCGAGGTGGTTTTTATGACTGTACCTGACCAGTGGTAAAGAAAACTTTGGAAAAGTTTTGTGGGAGAATTTTAAAAATGTTTGGAGAAGATTCAGAATGAGGTAAGAAGAGCTTAACATGGGACCATAGAAAAATAGAATACTGAGAGGAATAGCAACAGGAAATCATGAGGTTTCATTTGGAAACAAGGACCAGCTTAGATACTGAAGTAAAGGTCATGCATGTTTCATTTTGGCAAATATTTTATCTGTGTCTTGTTCATATCCTAAGACTTTGTGTTAGAATGAATTAAAAGTGATGGAGGAAATAATACAATGGAGAAACTTTTGGTTTCAAGCTGAAAAAATGGACACTGCTGGCTGCTTTCAGGAAAATTTATAATGAGAATCCAGAGCAAAAAGTAAAGCTTAAGGATATGAAAATTATGAAAGTTAGTCAAAAAGAAGAATTTGCAAATTTGGGGCCAAAGATATAAATTATAAAGCGTGGCGGCTCAAAGGATCAGCACTAAAAAGAAACCAAGTATTTTTCATTAGAATAATAGGAAATGGCCAAAACCCACTAGTGACAGCCTCGGGCATGAAAGATTATTATTATTATTATTACTTTTTTTGAGAAAAGGTCTCATTTTTGTAATTCAGGCTGGCCCTGAGCTCAGCCTTGAACTCACAGCAATCCTCCTGCCTCTGCCTCCCAAGTGCTGGGATTCCAGGCGTGAGCCACCACACCCGGCACTGTGGTATGTGGCTCTGATTGCTGGTGGGGTTGAGTCTTCATGCCTGGCACTGTTGTATGTGGTTACCCAGGGTTGAACCTGGGCCCTTGCATTTGCAAGGCAGGCACCGGAACCACTGAGCTAAGTTCCTGGCCCATGAAAGATTAAACATTTTTGAAAGACCTTCTTTGCCACAAGAGACTCAGGCACCATGCTGACTTACAGTCACCACATGAGTATTTTCACACCAAATTCAGTCATTCAGGTGTTCAGGGGCCTCAACAACCAGGACCCGAAAGGGGCAGGCTGCCGTTTGGGTGGCCACAGACCTGGTGTGATATGCATCACGATATTTTTCCAAGCATGCAGAATGCAACAGTTATTGATACAGAGACTTCTATTCCGATTTAAAAGGAAGACTGATAGTCATTTGGTTTGCTTATGAGAGAGTTGTAGGAGAAAAGACAAAGATGAAATGCAGACTCCAAGAAGTCATGAATGCTAGAATGTGAAATGTCTGCTGAAGAAAGCTGCAAGCAACAAGTGGAGCCAGCCTGAAAGAGAGCCTGTGAGCATCTCAACTAACAATGCCACAAGAAAGTGCTGCATCGGCCCTTTGGAGCTCCCATCTCACGATCACATACCTCAGGTGCTGCGTAAGGGGATACATGATTCAACATTCGACTGATGGATTTCGGAATCGCTTTGGTTTTAGTCTTTTTCCTATTCCTCCCATTTGGAACGGGAATATTTGCCCTGTGTCATTGCATTTTGTAGATATTTAACTGACTTTTTTCATCTGTTCAGGGCTCATAAGCAATATTTCGTCTTGTTTTCTCAGAGAAGAGTGGATTTAAACTATTCAGCAATGCTGTAACTGTTAAGTGTTGGGCAACTCTTGGTAATTCATTCAGTGCATTTTGCAAAATGAACTGATTCCAGACCTCTTGAAATGAAGAGTGCAGTGGAGCCTTACAAAGCCCATGGATAGAATGCTATGATTTGCATCTACACTGTCCACCGAATGTCTCCTGCGTTTAGAAAGAGATTAAATCTGGAGGGCACTATACCTTCAGTGCACTGAATGATTGATGTTTAGTTGTACATGTGTTGTTGGGACGTGGGATTTGGTGGAGGATGGGTCGTGAGGCACAACTCCTGGAAATGTGTATTCTTGTCCTTGGCTCCCCTTTCTTCCTCTTCTTACTGGCTCCCACTGCGAAGACAGCTTTTCTCCACTGCGCCTCTCTGCCATCTTATTTCTGCACTAGAGGCAGCCATGTTTTAACGGACCTTACTGAAACCATGCGCGAAGTAACCTCTCCTAACTCCTAAATAACCTCTCCTAACTAAGCTGCAAGTGTTAATTGTTTTGTCTCAGCAATAGGAAAGTGGCCAATGCACTATCTTTCTTTATAGTCAGGAAAATAGAATTTTGTTTCATAGCTTTCTCCTCAAGTGAAGGAAAGCATAAATTCCAAAAGGAATATATCCTGCCTCAAAACATTATTATTTCTGTAATTCAGCTCCGAGCCCTTGAAAGAATATTTCATTTCTTTTCTTGTTTTTGAGCATCTCGAATATATGGAACACTACAGAGCCTTGTTAATCTTTGGGAACTCTCGACAAAGATAAATTCCTGATGTAGTAACATTTCCTTGACGTTTAAAAGATACTAAAGATCACAAAAGCTTTAATATCAAACTCCTTCACTTTTACTAGTACACTTTTAAATGTAAGTTTTTTTAAACTAATAGGAGTTTGGTTAGTGTAATTTATTTAATCTGTTTTCCCCACAGTTTTTATTTACATTTTATTCTAAATTCTATTTCAAAGCTGACAAATAGTTATAAATTTTGGAGAGAACAAAACATATTTTCCTTCATCCTGCCAAATATTATGTGAATCCAATAATAGCCACAGAGCCAATAATGAGGATTATTATTCAATGAACTTGTATTGTGTGTTAGGCATGATTTTACTTATTATAATGCTAATTTTTGCCTGAGTGGTATAAAGAGAAACTTTTAAAAAGAAGTCAGTTCTGGACTGATATATGTTGTTTATTGAAAAATAGAAAGATGGTTGGACTTTGATTGTATTGCATTCAGGAAGATGCAATACAATTCAAATTCTTAGTATCTAGCTGTAATATAGGAACTAAGGCCAATTATTTCATATGCAATTAATGCAGATAGCTTGCCAACCTCAAGTGTGAGCTAGACATACAAGAATGTGTTGGAAAGTGTGCAGACATATGACCAGAAAAGAATATCTAGTTTAAGAAAGATATAAATTATAAAGGCTTATATTGTCTACAGCTGAATTGAAGATTTTGGATTTCATACAGAAAAAAAAATAGCTCCTGATGTTCCTTTTACTTTATTCTTTTTCTAAATTTTTGTTTTTTATATCTTTCTTTTCTCTGCTTCTTTCCTTTCTTTCTTTACCCTATCTTTTCCTGTACTAAAATGTATATAGATTGAGCACTTCTAAGATACATGAGACCTGCAGATGCTCTGTGAGGGTGTTTACTTAAGAAGACAGAACTGATTCCAGACCTCTTGAAAGTTAGAGTCTAGTAGAGGATTTTAGATTCTAGCATGTTCAAGGACCTGAAATTTCCCCAGATTCACCTAAAGTATGAGTAGAGGAATAGTATGAAACAGATGCGGTCAGAGAAGGCAATTTAGAAAATTAAATCAATAATCTTGTTTCTTGTGCTGAGAGCAATGGAAACATGTCAGACTCCACCAAGCTTCGAGAATACACGATGTGTGTTTGTGGAAGATCATGCTGATGGCGTGTGAGAAGAACCAGTTCCTAGAGCGAAGCAGTAGATAAAGATGAACAATAAGTCTGCGCTGCCTCCGGCTCTCAGACTCGTACCTCAAGTCCACATACTTTGTTTTAAAAAAATCCAGCCTCAAGTCTAACTGCGTATGTAAGATCTCCATTTTAATCTTCACAAATACCTGAAACCAGCATGCCTTTTAGCAGACAGACAAGAGTAAAGGGCGAGTTTGAGGCTAAGTGCATGTGATTACAGACATCAGCGGGTGAGACCTGCTCAAAGCAGGGTTTCAGTGTCGGCACACTGGGGATCAGACATAGTTTCCTGAGAAGAATGAAGCATTTAGAAAAATGGCGTGAATTAGGCTCTGAAATTTCTTAGTCAGGTACTAGGTTTAACATTACACACATATTTTATGATGAATAATTTTAGGATTAAAAAAATGTAGCTGATGATGCTGGAAAACGAGAAAAATAACACAGTAAATGAAAAACACAAATTGAAAATCTAAGGAAAAATAGAATAAATAAAACACAGACTATTACATTTACTAAATAATCAATAAAGGTGTGAATTTATAAAATTAACAAAATCTAAATTTTAATGGCACATTTCAGGGAGAATATATTTTGAAACTTACAGTGATTTCCTAGAAATATGACTGGTTTTAATACCAATAGCAGAAAATTTAAATAAATCAATTGCTTCAGAAAAGGACAGATAATAATTCTTTTAAAAACTTAACAAAATAGCATGTCTGACCTGTGTGATTTTATATCCTAACTATAATTGTGTACCTTGGCAGACATAAGGCACTGGAGATTGAGTCAAAAACACATTGAGTCAAAAACTATCACGTTTTGTGATAGTTTTGGAAACCAGGAGATGGAGTTCGGTGTGGGGGGCTGCTTCCTTCTCTAATGTGCGAGGCCAGCCCCTCTGGGTGTTCACAGAGTCCCCTCTGTGCAGGAGCAGAGAGAACTCTAATGGCCTTTCCTCTCTGTAAATCCTCCGATGCTACCAGATTAGAGTTCCCCTGTTACGACTAATCTAACTACACAACTCCTTGAAATGCTTCATTCCAATATAGCCCCAGGGCAGTGAGGAATTTGATATGTGAATTTAGAATATGACTTAATCTATACTAATAATTTTATAGACTAGGTAACTTCTCTTACTTAAACTAGTATGCACTGTGGAGTAAAGAGGGGAGAATATAATTTTCTTTCAAGGAATAGAATTTAAAATTCCTGATTTGTTTTATTACACAAATCTGAACTTATCAGCAAAACTAAGAAATATTTAAAAATAAAATTACAAGCCAATTTTGCACATAAATGTTAAAATAGATTTCCAATATGGCTGAGGATTCAGCTCAGTGATTCTGGCATCTGCCTGGCAAACACAAGGTCTCAAGTTCAATCCCTGGTAACCCCATACCACAGTGTTAAGCATGATGGCTTGTGCTGGTAATCCCAGCACTCAGGAGGCAGAGGCAGGAAGATTGCTATGAGTTCAGAACTGGCCTGGGCTACGTAGTGATTTCTGGACCAGTCTGAACTACAAAGTGAGACCCTGTCTCAAAAAGAAAGAAATAATCAAAAAGAAAGAAAGAATGAAAAAAACAAAGAAAGAAAATTTCCAACAAAAGCAGGTAAAAAAAATACTAAACCCACCTATATATTTGCAACATATAATCAAAACAAACAAAAGTTGAAAATTAGAAAATTTTAATAATTTACCTCATTATAAAAAGAAACTTGTCCAAAGATGGAGGAAAAATATATGGATGACTTCATCATGTAATAAAAGTTAGCAAATTACAAATTTCTTATCCAAACGTGGAGGAAAAGTATGTGGATAATTTCATCATGTACTTATTATAAAAGGTTAGTAAATTACAAATTAATGAAAATTTTTAAAATTTAAAAACTCTGACAATAGTTTTATAGTTAATAGAGGATTGTTGTAAGTTTTCCTTTGAAATTTCAACAAAAAGATTACAATTCTCACCATTACATTCAATGATTTGGCAAATACAAACAGAAAGTCAGAAAATTTTGTCCTGGAAAAAAAAAAGACAAGGAAAAAAAAAGGAACTAGGAAAAAAAAAAGACAAAAGTTAGATGAAAGCTGTCATTTCAGTGTTGAAAAGTCAAAATATTCTACAAAAATCCTGTAAGAATCATTAGGTAAATTTATCAAACTCATTGGATGAAACAAAAATATGAAAAATTAAAGAAAAAATGCCAAAAATTATAATGATATATAAAGGAACCAATCTTTTTAGAAAATGATCAAAAACTATTGAAAGAAAAAATAAAATTAGCATTCAAAAAAGTGAAGGAAACCGGATACCAAAAAGCTCTATTGAAAACTAATGTTTTTAACAATTGGAACATTTGATAGGATGATGAATATAGTGACAATGATGATGACGTTAATCTCTCAAATGGATTCAAATATCCAATCCAACCGCAATCCAATTTTCAGCCAAATTTGCTTGCTGAGGTGGATAAACCATTTCAGATTGGCTAATATGTCCAGGAGACACAAAACGACCTAGTGGACGAAGTCTTCGTATACAGCTCATTGTGACTAAAAGAGCCCTGATGTGGTCTGGCTTTTGAACGTCCCTTCACATCCTGGGCTTGAGGAAGCTGGTAGACTGGCGCTGCCACCGTCATTGGTGGGGAAATCAGCTGCTGAGCGGCCGTCTGAGGACAGGCCTGACTGGAGGCAGGTTGCTGAGAAGAGTACCCTTCCCTCTTGGCTCCTCCCTTGTTTCTCTGCTTCCTGACCACCGTCACACAAGCAGCTTGGCCTCCGCCAGATTTCTTCATACTGGTGCTGTCTTGGAGCCAGCCAACTATGGATTAAAAATGTGATCCGAACAAACCTGCTATTTTTAAAATTGTGAGTGTGGGGTATTACACCTGGGCAATGAAGCAAGTGATAAAGACAAGGGCGATATACAGCAAAAATAAGCCAATCCACTAAGGCAAAAGAACAGGCAATTCAGAAATAGATCTATACATATGTTCATTACAAGTGCATTTGTTTAGTTTGACAAAGGAAGCACAGTTACATTTAAACACATAGAGAAATAGGAATATATCTGCATTGAAGATATGCATAGAGTTAAAATATGTCTGTATCTTTTTAGTTCTGCTTCTCCAATGAGCCTACAATAATATATGCACTGTTCCTTTGTTTTAAATTCAGTAATGTAAGAGACTTTCTCCCGTGGTTGGAAGTCTGTTCTAAATGCTTAATTTAATGAGGAAATGTTTTCATATAATGAGCAAAGTAGTAGCAGTCATATTCTATTTCTCAGATAGAATTAGCTTCACATATGTTCAGTTCATGTGATTTGGAAAATAACATATATATTTATTTCAATGAAATAATTTGAATATATCTGTGATTATGAGATATTAATTAATGTATATATATTTACTTCAATATAATTATTTTAAAATATGACTTCAAAATAAAGACTCAAAATTGTCTGTACAGATTTTGTTTTTAGGTGGATAGAAAATCTGAAGAATTTATAGATGAAACTTTAAAGTACACAAATAAATCACTTCTTGGCCTTTTGGCTAAGATCAAGTGAGAATACACAAATAAGTTTACCAAGTTTATTAGTTACAGGATCTATATGTAAAAATGTAGTTTTAAAAATTAATTTAGGTATACTAACATTAAAATATCCAGTGTCTAAGAAAATGTAATAAAGATAATCATAGAAAAATACAGGATTAATGAAACAACTTTTTAAAAAAATACTAAAATAAAGAAGAAATATAATATGGTATTATCTATCATGGCTAGGTTTCTATGAACCCTTTTGCTGGATAATTCAAAACAACATGTATAAATAAATGTGTGAAGTTTTGATTATACTGTCACAATGATAAAGCTGATGAGAAATGTGAGTATCTATCATTGATGGACTAACACTATGTTTATTCTTCTATAATGCAAAGAGAAGTAAAACATATGCTTATATAAAAATATGCTCATATTTTGGTTCTATACAACACTGTATCACACAAACCAAATCTGTAGAAGTTGTTTAAAAAATGGACAATATTGTTAATCTATAATTTTCAGAAGGATGTAATCAAAGAGATGAAGCTGGAAATGAATTAAGAAATTTTTACATCAGCTTGCATTTATTCTGTTTTTTATTGTTGGATTACAATGAACAAATATAAAAAGTCATAATTTTTACTTCTACAGTATTTTGAAAGAAAAGTATTTTCTTCAGAGATCAAATCTATAGCATTCTTCTTTCTTTTCCAAGTAATGTCACCTTTTGGCTTCACCCACATACATTTCCACATAGCAGTGGTTTCTTGCTTGCTTTCATTAACTTCGCTTGAAACTGGTCCAGCTATGCCAATTTTCCTGTTATTATAATGTTTATTTACATCCTACATGTATTTGCATTGTGTTGAGATGGTTCTGTAAGCCAAGTTTAGAAAAGGATTCTGGTAAATCCTTTCCACTTACAACACTTTTATCTACTAATTTATTGGAGTTCATTGTTCTACTTTTGTTTACTTAAAGATTTCATCTCATTTCTCTATGCTTTGTCAGCACTCAAAGACACAGTTTTCTCTTGATACATTCCAGTTTCCATAGTATAGTACTGTTTGCTGGCTCGACTCACTAAAAGACAATGCAAATTACAAAGACTCTAGATTTAACCCAAGATAAATGTTGAAGATCTCAAGGGGTCCTGGAAAGCATTAGATACTATGTGGAAAAAACAGCCCTACCTCTAAATTAGAAACATTCTAAGTTGTGTCTTATACTGCTACAAATCCCCATTATGGAATGCAATCATGATGCATGATATGTAATGTACCAATAAAGATCAAAAAATAAATAAATAAATAAATAAAAGCACTCGGTTTGAATTTCCAAGTACACATTTCCCTTCAGTGTACTCTAAGATTTCTGTATTTTAAGCTCACCTTGACAACCTAAACCCTATTCTTGTTGGAAGAATTTCTTCCCTCTGGGAATGCAAGTAGAACACAGACAGACACCATGATTGTTCCTTTTCTATTTTAAATTCTAGGCTTTCAACATGACAGTGGTTCGCAATCACACGAAGGATCAGACACATACTCCTTTTGTGGATCTCCAAATATGACAAACAATTTCAGCAAATAAAATTTCACCTAAAGAGTTCAGTCTTAACCAATGGTCCAAACAAGTCTGTCATATCACACTCTTCTCTTGACAGTGAATTATAGGAAGAATTCTACAGAAAAATCTGAACCCTGCTTTCCTCTTCTTTGTCTGTGGTCACTAGTTTGTTTTGGTTGTTTTTTTTTTTAGGTTTTTTGAGACAGGGTCTCGCTTTTGTGGTTCAGGCTGGCCCTGAGCTCAGCCTCCAACTCACATCACAATCCTCCTGCCTCTGCCTCCCGAGTGCTGGGATTACAGGCGTGAGCCACCACGCCCGGCACTGTGGTATGTGGTGCTGGTTGCTGCTGGGTGTGGGTCTCCAAACCCAGTATTGTTATGTGGTTACCGGGGAATCGAACCCGGGCCCTTGCGCTTGCAAGACAGGCGCTGGAACCACTGAGCTAACTCCCCGGCCCCCTGTTTTGGTTGTTTTTATGTCTCTCCTGATTAATCTGGCTCTCTTTATGAGCTTTGTATGTCTATATTTCTTGCCATATTAATTCTTCCATTTTGTATCTGCCCAACTCACTGTTTTCAAAAACAATGAACTCAAGCTTTTCAAGTTCTGCCTAAAGAACTTTGATATTTCCTTCAGTGTCACCAGGAGAAAAACTAAAAGTATCACTGCTATCCAGTAATGTTATGAAAGTGTCTCCGAACTCTTGTCTGCCCTTCCCTTTGGTTTTGATACCAGCTTTCCTCCTTTGACTCTCTCCCAGCGCTGGCAGGCCTCCCGTACACTCATAGGCACTGCCTCCTGGTGGGAATTCCTGTCTGATTCTGGTCTGCTAGCTAGATTCCATTTTACTAGAGAAGACTCTCTTCCAGATCATAAACTCTAAACGCTTTCCTAGCTCCATTGGGCAAGGTTTGCTCCTGAGTTTGTGTCTCCCTCACGCTGATTGGAGTTCTATTTTTGTGTTCATCAGATTATAATGTAATCATTAAAATGTCCCCATAACCCATGAACTACTCATGGGTAAGAGTGATAAAGTAACAGCTACAATGTCAGATTAATTATCTGACCCTGAAAAATCCAGTGTGAAATTATTTCAGTACCATGAGAACAAGGCAAAAGATAGAATCTTCCTCAGGAGTCAGGATTCTCAACATTCCTTCAAGCTTCTTGCTAAAACTTGACCAAGTAGGATCAGGAAATGAATCAAGAAGATGTCTCTGTTATTGTGTTTAAGAAGCATCCTCCCATGAACCTCTTTTTACTTCAGTGGAAAATGACATCAATCTTCATTTCAATTGAAGGCTAAATAGCATTGCCAAAACAGTCAACTCTTAAACACTGAAAATTTGAATTCCAGACTACAAAATATTCCAAGTACTTGACTCCTTTCACTATTACTAAATCAAGGTTGTATTTTATTTTCCTCTTAAAATTCAATTCTATTCCAGGAGTCCTTAGAGAAACTACAGTACTTTTTTTTTTTTTTTTTTTTTTTTTAGGTTTTTTTGAGACAGGGTCTCGCTTTGTGGTTCATGCTGGCCCTGAGCTCAGCCTCAAACTCACAATCACAGAAATCCTCCTGCCTCTGCCTCCTGAGTGCTGGGATTACAGGCGTGAGCCACCACGCCTGGCACTGTGATATGTGATACTGACTGCTGCTGGGCTTGAATCTCCACACCCAGTATGGTACGTGGTTACCGGGGATTGAACCCGAGTCCTTGTGCTTGCAAGACAGGTGCCAGAACCACTGAGCTAACTCCCTGGCCCAAAACTACAGTACTTTTGCTAGCAAAATTGTGTTCAAAGTGCAAGTTCTGCTATTTGTCCTATGCTGAACAGCAGTTTCTGCCACACTAACCAAGATTAGCAGATTATATTTATGTCATATCCTCCTAGATATTGAAGTTTTACAATTACTATGGTAGAATATTAAGAGAAAATTACTTAAACTTCATCTCATTATTTAAAATAAGGGATGTAGAAAGGGATGTTAGAAAGTATACCATTTAATAAGGTAGACATCTTAATTTTCTTAAAAGAAAGGGGTTCTCTAGATGCAAGACTTTACATTCTTAAAGTATGAAACTCTGCAGCAGTTCAGGAGGAAAAGGTCACTCTGTCACTTATTCCACATTATATAAGTGACACATATTACGTTCAAACCCAGTAATGTGTATCTCTCCTCCAGTTCTATGTGCAATCCACTTGGTACTTCTTTAATTAGGGTTTATCCATAAAACTTACTTTCATAGTGTGCATTACACTATGTAAATGATTTGGAATAATCAGTAATAAAAGAGATGAAAAGATACTAAGGAGATATTTTAATGGAATTTTAAATTACAAGTTTGTAGCATAGTTTACTTTATGCTGCAGATATTCATTTTCTAATTATATTCCCCAAGTTATTAATAGATGTATTTTTTCATACTGCTATGGCATAAAATCTACTAGTCAGAGGCTAGTTATTAAAACTCTCAAACTCCTTTCATTGTGAAAATGAGTAGTTTGTAAATTTTCATAAATATTAGTAAAGATTTTAGTGCTTCCCAGTGTGCCTCCATTTCTTCTTCCAAACAATTCCTTTTCAAGATCAATTTTAAGTATGCTTATTGCATAATGTAATGAGAGAGAAATGATAACATTTACACTGATTTAAAGAGAAAAAAAAGGTAAATGGAAGGGCTACGGGGAAGACTTTCAAGACAAACAAAATGAAGGAACAACGCGTGTCTAAAGATGTCAGCACAAGCCAAGTACAACTGCTCCTAGATTACATCTGTAACCCTACCGCTCTGGGAGGCTAAGGGGCAAGAGGATCGCAGCCTGAGTGATTTAACAAGACTCTGTCTCAAAATTTCAAAAAGGGATGGGGATGTAGATCAGACTGAAGATCTGCATCACATTGCCCAAAAATGTGGGTTTAATACCCAACACCCCAAAACAAAAAAGGTATAAGGTGTCAGTATATATCAATGAATAGTTCTACTAATGTTTCCCCTGTAAAAATATAGTTTTATGTGTTTGATCTTGTGAAATTTCATCACTACCCTATCTGCAATAAATATATTATTTTTATGCATATGATTTCTAAAGGCTGAATTTTTTAATTAAATCTTTCAAGATATACTTTACTGATCTGATCATATTTTCCATAAGTATTGGACAATAACCTGGAACACAATTGTCTTAATATTAGAAAACATCAACAGTAATGGAGAAAAATAATATAGCATTATATGTTCTTTCAGTAAAAGGTAGTGCAATATGTAACACCTTTAGATTAATGGTTAGGAACTTCAAGTACATATTTTCAATCTTGTGGTTAGGTGTTTGGCCCTCAGGAAGTCATGTGACTTCTCTTTTCAGTGTTTCTCTGGTAAAACAGGAAATGAACTGGTTGCTCTACTGTATTCAAGAGCGTGGGAAGTGGATAACCTAGCTGACCATCATGCTGGGAAGGAAAATATGTGGTAAATGTTAATAAAAACATTATATAGATTATAATACTTTAAAATACACATCCAAAGAGCAATAGCTATATTGTACACTAGTTCCAAGAGACCTGGGGGGTTTGGAGGTGATATAATTTGGTTACAAGTCACAGAGCAGTTACCTTACTCAGGTGATTGCTAACTATCCTCTAGTTTCAGTATATATACGCACCAGTGCTACTTACACTTTGCTGTGAATACATTAAACTTATGGATCTCTTTAAACTGTAGATTATACTTTAGATGGTCTGTGATTCAACTTGAATATTTGCATTTGTAATAAATTCCTGGGTAAGGTTGATCGTTCTGGCCAAAGACCATACTTCAAATGGCAGAAGAGAATTCTGTTTGGTTTCTAAGAAGTATTATTTTAAATTTGAGGTTTTCAACATGACAGTAGTTCCCAGTCACATGGAGGATCAGACAGGTATTCCTTTTGTGCTTCTCCAAATATAATAAAAGTCACTGAATGATGAAGATGAGTGGCATTGGGGCGGTCTGTTTGGGGTTGGACAGGCAGTGTCTTAGTCCACTGAATCTACTATGATGAGGCCATAAACTGGAGAAGTCACAACAAACAGAAACTTCTCACAGTTCTAAAGGAAGAATGTCCAACATCAGATTACCATCATATCCCATGTCTAGGGAGAAATCTGCTGCATACAGTTGTTGCGTTCCAGCTGTATTTGCATATTGTGAAAGAGGGAAGCCTCTTGAGCATATTTCTAAGAGTCCTATGACAGCTTACTTATGAAAGCTGTGTCCCAAGACCTAACGAGCTCCCAAACACCCCAGCTGCTGAAACCATCTGAGAATGAGGAGTTCAACATGTGAATTTTGGGAAGACAACAATATTCCAACCATTACAGGACAATATTAAATGAAATATTACTATGACTGGAAGGTCTAAAATAATTTTTTCAAAAGATAAAGAGTTACCACATTCATAGATTGTGCATATAGGGGGTATGGGGGTTCAGGGCAGGGTAAAAAGGGGAAAAATGAGAATCAAGTCATGTCGTATTCTGGTAAAAACTCTTAATGTTGAATGTGATTATCACGTGTATTCATAATGTACCAATAAAAGTAATTTAAAAAAAGAAAGAAATCAGGAAAAAAAAAGATAAAGACTTAATAAAACACAACTGAAAAGGCTTTGGGTAATTTGCAGTTAGAAAACTTTAGGGTATAAAGAACACAGGAATGATGTATTTCAAGACAAAGAAGAAGAAGAGAAAGAGGAAGAGGAAGAACAGGAGGAGGAGGAAGAAAGGCAGAGACTATGATGTCCAAAATTTATGAGGAGAAGAATAAGTTTGAGCAGGTTTTTCAAAATCAAGCCAACTTTGGTAGAAACAAGTGAAACTAGGTCGGATTTAAGGCCTCGGGCTGAAAAGGAAACTTTAAGAATGAGGGGTAACATCTGCATAAGGTCAGGAAGGGTCAAAACTATTCAGAAAAATGGACAGAGCATCAAAGGGCTTTAGAAAAGCAAAGAACAATTCAAATGTTTTCCAGGGAGTAGAAATATGAAAATGTTAAGAAAAATAATCTTCATGGTGATTAGAAGTCATGTTTTTGGAGAAAAGAGGAAAGCAGGCCGAAAAGCAAAGATCATCCAAATCCACTGGAAAAGAAAGAAGAGATGGAGAAAATAATCCAGAGAAGAAGTCAGAGAAAAGTCAGGAAGATGGACGGTAATAACTGCAGTATATTGAAATGAAGTAACCTGAGAAGGCAGTGCAGGAGTTGAGAAGAAACAGATCCTGAATCAACAACCAAGTGCAAAAAGGGAAGAAGAGGCTGCAGAAGAAAAGAAAACAGAATTTGAAAGATGTATTTGCAAATTGAGTTATTTTCATGACTCATGATTTAAAAGGAAACACATGACCTCAGTTCTAATTTTGGTAAACTCTAACAGACCTATTAAAGACTGACTGCTGGGAAGGATTGAATCACAAGAATAGAAATCATTGCAAAAGCTGGAAAAGGTAACATAAATAGAGAACAGAGTGAAATAAGTTTTCAGAGTAAATAGTAAAGACCAATGAGTAACCAGAGGGAAAGCACAGTGCAGAAAACTGAACAGAGGCAAAGCTGTGTGTTCAAGTAAAAACAAAAACAACTCATCTGAGGAAAGTCGGTAAATTTCCACCCACCTATGCCACAGACATACGGGAAGCTCCTGCTTCTTGCCCCGGTGAGCAGAAACAGACTTTCCTTCCTTGTGGGTTTTTCTATCACCTTCTCATCTGCATTCATTTATTCACCCATTCATCCATCCATCCATTCATTTGTATTTTGCAGATTATTTGTAAACTTTAATACATTATGAAAATTATAGTAATTGCAATAATTGTAAAAAGCCCATAGGGTACATTTTGGTATTTTGATACAGGTATGTAATGTATAATGATCAAATAGGCTAGTTAGTATTCCCTTCACATCTGCATCGTTTCTTTGTTTTAGGAACATTTAACTCTTCTACTTTTTTATAAAATACATAATAAACTATTGTCACCTTACTGGACTGTAGAACACTAAAGGTTTCCCCACTAAACTGTATTTTAGTTCCTGGTTTTTAACCTCTCAAGACCCTTCTTCTACCATTTTTAGCTTCTAATGACCACTATCCTACTACTTTTTACTTCTATTGATCAATTTTTCGGAGTTACACATATGCAACACTCATTTTTCTGCGACTGGCTATTTCACTTAACACAGCAATTCACGTAGTCATTTTTTGTCGTGCCTTGTGCGTCCTTTCTCCCACCTCTGAACACTTTGGTTCCTTCCCAAGTGGTTATATGAACAGCACCACAGTGAGCGGGAAAGTCCAGGCTCTTTTCTTCACATTCATTTCAATTCCCTTGCTACATAACTGGATCATGTTGTAGCTCCAGTTTTAGTTTTTTGATGAATTTATGCCCTGTTTTCCATATTCCTGTATTAATTTGAATTCCTGTCAACAATCTACAAGAATTTCTTTCTCCAAATCCTCCCAGATGTTTATTTGTGTTTTTGAAGATAGCCATCCTAAGTAGACATAAATGATATTTTACTGTGGATTTGATTTGCATTTTCTTTATAACCAATGGTGTTGAGCATTTTTTCTTGCATTTGTTGGCTACTTATATGTATTATTTAGAAAAGCTCCTATGAAAAACACTGTTTAATTTTAGTCATCTTCAATTTGTTCAGGTGAGCCTTTTCAATTCCTATGACAGAGCAGGTGAACCTACAATCTGCGAGCCCCAGCAGGCACGCAAAGCCTTCTCTGTCAGCGCATGAGCTGAGGTGATAAGCTTTTTTTTTTTTACTAAACTAAAATCTCAGCATTCAGGTAAATTGCAGGGCTGCCACTTTGTGATAAACAGGTGGGTTTTAAGCTGCTCTTGGGCACTTGATGTCTGAAAGGTTCACCAGCATTCACTGTGGATTCTGAATATGAATCCTTGGTTAGATAAATAATTGCAGAAGTTTTCTTTCTCTCTGCAAAGTATCTCTTTCCTATGTTGATTGTTTTCATTATAATTTTTGTTTCACTATAATATAATATTTTAATAATATAATAATAATATAATACTTTTTATTTCATTATAATTTTTATTTACTTATATCATCTGTGCTTTGGGAGTCTGACAAAAAAGAAATAACTATCCACAGCAGTTATTTATCAGTAATACACTGATCATACATCAAGATTGAGAAATTTTTACTAAGTTGACCTAGGAAGATTCTTGCCAAGGCCAAACCCTGCCACCCTGAAGACGAAGTCCACAAGGAATGCTCGAAAATGAGGGCTGGTCAAGAAAAGGACTTTCTGATCGGAATTTGGTGACAAAGAATCTTCCTCACATGTTCAACCCTGCTTTAACACTACTGGCTTTTCCAGTGTTTGCCTATTTTTCTTGAAGTTTTTTAAACACTGACAACTGAGCACTACAGCCTTCCTCTTTTATCCTACTCTACATACCCTGATGTATGATTGATGATCAAACAAAGAAACTTGTATTTTTAGAGTAAAGTAATAGCTGTTTTCTACCATTTTTTACAAAGATGTTAGTGCAATGAAGTAACATGTATGTCCAAGTCACAAAGACCAAATCAAGTTCAGAAGATATACGGGGAATTACTTTACTTTAAGGGTATTTTCAGCTGTCTTTTCTTCCTGGAAGATCAAATCCTGTGCTACAGGAAATGTTATCATTTTTAAACTTCTGACGAGCTCTGATCCATATCCAAATCTGTCACTTTCAATGTTCTCAAATCTATTTTAGGATTTATACAAGAAAAGGAAAAGAAAATATCCAAAAGCAAATGAAAACTTGAGTCATTACTGGTTTTAGTGTATACCATTAAAGAAATTTTGGAGACATGCAAAGAAGCAAGAAAGAGGTATAATGTCTAGTATGTTTAGTACAGGAGACAAAATAATAAAGCATTGGGTATAATTATAAAAATAACTTACAAAAAATTTAGTCATAGTTGGTATCTCTTATAATAAATAGTCAACATGCCAGTTGTCATATGATGATACAGTTATTAAATGAGACATTTATAAAAAATCTCTGGGAATTTTCATCAATTTGTAAGTCATAGAAAAAAATAATTCCCATAAAATGAATGAAGGAATCTACTTAGAGGAATGAAATAAGAACCAATGTAACATTGAGCATGGTTTTCAAGATAAATTGGTTTAAAAATCAAATTTCCAAGCTTCTTACAGTAATGTTTTCTACTGGCAGGAGGTTTATAAGACAGGAAAGAAAATAAAATTATTCATGATTTTTTTAGGAATAAACAGGATAATGTATTCCCTTTGTGATTTCTCTGAGCTTGGAGAAAACAGGTCTGCAACAGATTAACTCAGAGCTTTGTGTTAATGCGCTCACTATGTCAAAGAGCAAGTTGTGTAGTGAACTAAATTCTGGCGACTGGATTTGAACCCTTTTCAAACTGGAAATCACATGTATCTCTAGCAGCACCAACAAGATGAAGCCCTCATTCAGACCATCACTGTTATGCACTAACACAATATTTTTGTGTTCTTTCCTCCCAGTGTGAATCAAAACAATTTTCTATGAAACTATTTTCTTTTGTAATAGTGTATTGATAAATACTTGTGTAAATTACATTTTTTTCAATAAAATATTTAATTACAAATTACCAAATTAGAGTCTCTAACAAGCCCAGATTAAGATGTTGGTAAAAAGTTTATGTCACCAGTGAGATCCCTCTGGATAGTCATAGTAAATGTTATTTTTCCTGGTTTGTTTCATTGCTAAGAGAACCTTCATAGCTAGGAAAAAGCCAAGGAGAAATAGGGCACTTACTAGACTTTGAACAAAACTGCTATTCCATCTCCAAGTACAGTATTCAAAATACTCAGCTTTGGCAATGGGTTTTACCATCTTTGAGAGACAACAAATCCACTCCTGTGTGTCATTTGGAGCAATAAGAAAAAGAATCTGCTAGCATCTGAGAAGACGCATGTGGTTAAGACTGTAGCATTTGAACATGCAGATTATGTTCTCAAGTCAACCCTCTCTCACTGACCCACACTGACTTTGAAGGAGTTACATGTTTTGATCTTTGCTTCTCAGGTATTTAATTCTGACTATAGCACTTTCCTGAGACTGTCATTAAGACAATACACCAAAGAAAAAACAAACACCATAATAATGTGTCTAACATACTGTAAGTAATCTAGACACTTTTCACCTGCTTATTATACATTAGTGAAGGGCACTGAAAACCTGCTTTCCCAACACTCTTGATGGGAAGGAAAATGTAACATGACCCTTTCTCTCTTTTATCCTGTTGAAAAAAAAAAATAACTGTTATACCAAATGTCCCTGCTACACAATTATTTTTTTTAACAGAGATCAGTTACTGAACTGTTTTGGTCTGATGCAAAGGAGAGATCAGAATATATTTTACATGGAAACCAATATACCAGTAAGGTGGTACAACATGTTTACAATGATCTTTTAGACCGCCACAGTACATGCTCGCTTCGGCAGCACATATACTAACGTTGACCTCTGTGTTATAAATCCCTGAAGAAAAGCAAGACTGGGAAGGGAGCTATGGCAGAGACTCAAATAGACAGAGTATCATGAAAAGTATTATTGAGGATTTGATATTTTGGGAGTACGAAATCTTAGGTTTTCTGAGTATTCAGTAACCTAGCTTGGGCCATTGGAATACTACTGCTATTAAATGAAAAAGAAATGACAGAAAGAAGAGCAAGCTGAGGAAAACAAGGCAGCATTCTCTGTGCTTCATCGAGATACTTGCAAAATATCAATGATGAGTTGTCAAGGAGGGACCTGAACAAATAGGTATGAAATTAGGAAAAAGAACAAGTCAGAATTTTTTTAAAAATCAGAATCACGGGCTTTTATTTGATATTTTAATGCCACTTGACTAGATAAGCTTAACCAGAAAGCAAGAAAGAAATCTAAAGCAGCCAGTCATCTAGAGGTTGAACAGACATGAGTTAGTCAACAAGGGAAAGTGAGTGACCAGGAATGAAGTGGACCAGAAGCACGTGTGGTGCCTCCACACTACAGAAGAGGAAGTGTGTCCTGAAGCAGAAAGTGGGAAACAACGTCAAGAGCTGTCAAAAGGGCAGTGAGTAAGAACACCTGTGAGAGACATCTAGCGCGCTTCCCAACACGGAGCAGGACCTTGGGAACTGCTATTTCTTTTAACGATCGTGAGTATAGGCCTAAGAGTCAGTTTGAATGAATTGGAATTCTTCCTCCACTGTTTCACATCTGTGTGACCTTGAGTAGTACCGCTCAGGACCGTGGTTTCTACCCTTCAGTACTGCATAGGTGCTCAGTTAACACATTGCAGATTATCAGTGAACTCAATTGATATAAGCTTTCTTATTTCATGATTCAATAGCATGCATTTAAAAGTCTATAGTAAAAATTATAAATTCCTTTCTACTGAGTATTTTTAAATTTTTAGCTGATACAAAAACTTGTGTATACTTGTGGGCACCACGTATTGATTCAACACACATATATATTTATGCCTTTAAATATTGTCATTTCCATGTGGTAAAAGATTCAGACCCTTGCTTCTAGTTTGATATATAAAAGCCAACCACCATTCTACTTTCAAATTCTACGAGGTCAATTTTTTCAGACTTTACATATTTATCTGTCGGCTTTCTTAACCTCAGGAAAGAGTATCTAGTGTTTACAAATTGAAGGAGGTGAAGTTCAGTTGATCTCACAATCTCAGAGGCTTCAGTCTACATCCGGTTGCAAGGCAAGAGGGCCGCAGCACAGGGTGTGCTGGGCTCTCTTCATGGCGGCTGGGAGTCCCAGCGTGGGGAGGATCTGTTGAGAGACCGACCCTCCGAAGGCACGCCGCATTTAGCTGGTGGACCAAGCCGCTTCACCGATGGATTACTCCGCTGTCATGGTCCTGTCACCTCTTCATGTACTTGGGCTGGTAACTAAGATCGACTGGCCCATGCGTGAGGTACTTGTTTTTCGCGCCTGGTTTATTTCATTTTATATTATGTTCTCTTAGTTCATCCATTTTTTACTGAATCACAGATTTCTCTTTTTGAAAAAAAGCTAGAGTGTTCCATTGAGCACAAACCATGTTCTCCATTGACAGAGTTCTCCATTTTGTGGCTACAGTAAATAGTGCTGCAGCAAAGGCCAAATGCACAGATTCATAACCAGAGGGGGACAGATAATAGCTTTGCATCTGATTTTGTATAGAATCCCCCATATCTTTTCCATGGTGGGTGTGTTACATACAATATAGTTCTACCAAGAGTTTCCAAGGGCTTCCTTTTCGGAAATTCCCTTCTGTCACTTTTTGTCTATGATATTAACCATTCAAATTGAAGTGAGGTGATATCCATTTGCAGTTTTGGTTTTCATTTCTCTGGTGATATATAATATATATACATATAGATATATAGTATGATCATATAGTATGCGGCTGTCTATGGTTAGCTTATTTTACTTGATACAATGTCTTATCAGCAAAGACTAAAGAATTTCCTTGTTTTATAGCATGACTCAGTAGATTTTTTTTTTTTTTTTGAAGCACGGTTTCACTTTTGTAGTTCAGACTGGCCCTGAACTACGAAACAGTGAAGGAATCAACAAACAGAGACAAGAATCAACCTACGGGATGGAAAAAAATATCGTCAGCCCTTCCTGTCCGGGGATTCTGAATCCACAGCTATGGACTGAACTCACAGCAATGAACTCACAGCAATCCTCCTCCCTCTGCCTCCCAAGTGCTGGGATGGCAGGCATGAGCCACTGTGGTATGTGGTTCTGATTATAGGTGGATGTGAGTCTCCACACTCAGTATTGTTGTACGTGGTTACCAGGGATTGAAGCCGGGCCCTTGAACTTATAAGGCAGGTGCCAGAACCACTGAGATAAATCCCCGGCCCAGTAGGTATTTTCTTTAATGTAATGCTGAAACAAATATGGAAATAGCAACTCGCCTAGCTGGGTCACATTGTACATCTACTTTTCGTTTGCTGAAGACTCTCCACACTGTTTTCGTCTATGACTGTTGGCAAATCATTCCCCAATGCTTACAGATCAAATCATTCCCCAATGCTTACAGGTCAATTTTTTTTTTCATTTACCTGTTTGGCTTTGGTATCATTTTTCTTGTTTTGAGAAATGACTTTGAAGCTTTGACTTTGTCCATACATGCTATCATCATAAAATATACAAACTGAGTAATTTACAAATACTAGAAATACATTTCCCGGGGCTCTGGATATTGGGCCACACACGATCTCGGTGCTGGCAGGCTTGATGTGTGAGAAGGGCTGATCTGCACTTTCAAGATTGTGTTCTCTGTGGTGGAAGGAGGAAGGGCAAAAGGGTCGCATGGTCCATGGAACTTCTTCTGCAGGAAACTTAACATAATGCATTCATAACTTAATCACATCTCAAAGCACAACCTTTTAAAACTGTCCTATCTGTGAATCATTTGGAACACATGAAATCATGAGGGGGGATTTAATCAGCAGCCAGATGCTTGGCCTATGTTTCAAAACTGTGTTTTGAAATTTTATGTTGAACTTTTGCATTTCTTATATAGATATTTTGAGTGTTATCCTCTTATCACATGTATGGTTTACAAATATGGTGGTTCCACATCTTGGCAGGAATTGGCTCTTAGTATCCAAATTGGGAGCTGCTCCACTCCCTAATATGAAATGTCTAAGTATATGACCTATACATCTATCCCGTGTGTCTCCAATCTCCTCCGGACTTCTAATACTGTATCCAATTCTGTACTCCATTGTCTAGGGCATGATAATGAGTATGTGTACATGTTCAGCACACATGGAATTTTAAAAAGTATTTCCTCATGAGAACTGCTTGAATCTGTGGATTCAGAATCCCCGGATAGGAAGGGCTGATGATATTTTCTTCCATCCCGTAGGTTGCTTCTTGTCTCTGTTTGTTGATTCCTTCACTGTACAAAAGCTTTTCGTTTGATGTAACCCCACCTGTCAATTTCTGCATTCGTTGTCTATGCTCTTGAGACCAGTGGTGTGGACTTCTTCCACTATGCTTTCTGAAAGTAGTTTTGCACTTTTGGGTGTTACATTTGTCATCCATCCATTTGCAGTTCAGTTTTATGCATGGTATGAGATGACAGTCCAGTTTCAATCTTCTGCATATGGATATCTACCATTAAGTAATATGTTTACTGCTTGAAGTCTTGACAAGACACAGTTCAGCCCAGAGAGTTCTAATGAAAAGTCTTTAAAGCATTTCCTGAGTCATAGGAATTGTAAAAGTACTAAGCCAGGGATGGTGCAGTAACCAGAAACTAGCTGCAGTGAAAAGACATTCTAACCAAAGACCTGTGGAGGAAACGATGTTCACAACAGTCACTGAGAATTACAACTGCAAAGAAGTGGCTTTTCTAGTGGGAAAGCGGGAGCACCAGGAACAAGACACCAGTGAAGGCAGGGGAGAGGGAAGTGATGCACAACCTTCTCTGTTTCCTTTTCTACCCCTCCCTGTCGTCACTGGGTGAGTGACTCCAAGACGAAGTGATCTGTACAGGAGCCGTGGTGAAGCAGCTTGCCAAACTTACCTTTCTGCGGCTCAGGTGTGACAGAGAAAGATGAGTTTTAGATTAAGGGAGCAAAGAGAGATCAGACATGCACTGATGTCCTATGGTGTTGTGTTGACAGCCAAACCCAGTAAATGACATGCAGATGAGGACGGATTTCTGAAGGGTCTCCTACTTTGACGGCCTCGCCGGAGTCAGCCCCACCAGTCTCTCAGCTGCGCTTCCTGTTGGGCATGTGTCACAGCCAGACCACACAGTGCTGCCTGGGCGTTTCCTCCTAATTTAAATATATGCATATGTATCAGCTGATAAGGTGTTTGTGAGTTATAGAACTTAAATGCATGGTTCAAACTTCTGGAAAAAGCCAAACATTTTGTTTGTTTCCAAGATTTGGACAGAATTTCTTCATTTGACTGCATCCCACAAGAATGCCTCCATTCTGGGCTTTTACTGGAAACTTCTAAACTGTTGACACTATGGATTTTAAAAAACAAACAGATGGGTACAACTTCATGACTTCATTTTATGCTGAGGATAAATATTGAGAGATAAAAGACAGTGTCTCTGCTTGCTGAGTGTGTTTGTAAATGAAACGATTTGTCTGTGTCACTTTATTCATCATTCTTTATTTGCCTTTGACATTTAATAGGTCTACAGCTGTGATAGGAAATGAGTTGATCATCATGCTATGGTAAATTAGAAATTCTTAAAAATGAGTTTGGAAAAAGAAATTTTGAGGTCAAGATACCAATGTCACAGTGATGGTAAGATTAATAAAATAATTTTCAGTGAAAATAATTCATTCCTTGTAAAAATAAAAAAGCTTTTCTTTCTTTCTTTTTCATTTGCAGGCCACAATAAGGTGTTTGGCATCAAGTACTATAGATTTTAGACAGGAGATAGTTTATTCATAGTGTTGACCCTCTAATTTGGACAAATTCAAGCAAAATTATACTTTCCCAGTCCCTTTTTAATTCCTAACAATTTGTGTTGAAAAAGAACTCTCAGAAAATATTGCCCTCACAACTCCTAAATTTGAGACAAGACAGCTTAAAACCATTTTTATTTAAACAAGTCAGAAAAGTACTTTGATCCCTCAGCCCCAGGTATGAGATTAACAAAACTTATCCCTAAGTATTAAAAAATCACTGTCCTCTGTGAAAGTCATGTCTCAACAGCCTGGAAATAATTCACTTTCATATAATAAGCTGGTATACATTATTTTGTCAGTTTTAAATGAGACTGACTTACACAGTCATTTTGTTGAACTAAATTTTTGCATTTTCCTTTTTGCTGATACCCTGAGGTCAAACCCAGGACCTCACTCAAACTATGGGAGTCTTCCACTGCTGAGCTATATGCCCAACTCTTCAATTAATCTTTGGTATATAAAAACATTCTTTAAATTTTAGAATTTCAAAGTATCATTTGATGTTTCAATATGTGTATGATTCATTGTATAATGACTATATTAAAGTAGATGTATCTTTTTCCTCATATACTTTTCCTCATATACTTTGTGATGACAATATTCCTAACCATCCCCTACAGGTCTCTGCAAGGTAGAGGACATTGTTGTCGTCTGTGGTCGCTCTTCTGAGCACACCCTAACCCTAAGCTTTCCACTCTAACCCATCTGTTTTCAGAGAACTCTCTTACTGCAGAAATGATAGCAACTATAAATTGCACTCTGCCTAACATGGAATCAGGAAGAACAGGCCTATGTTGATGAGTGATTAAGCCATCTTCACAAATGAAAATCATTTCCTCTATTAGCTCATTTTTTTCTATTTTTTACTGTTCATTCAAAGCAATTTTTGTTCAAAATAATTGTTATTTTAAATACTGAGGAGAATTATTCTGCTCTGTTTAGTGGTTTGATGTCATCAAAGACACATAAATGTCACGTGCTTACACACATCATGGCTTCCCTGTAGAAAGTGCAGACATGTTAGAGAGGTAAGTAATGTGAGAGAAGGTGCTACAGCACAAGGAATGTGTGCTCCAAGAGCTCAGAGAGTCCTCAGGAAGTCACTGACATGTGACAGAATCAGCCAGTGTGCAGATCCCACCAACACAGCTCATTTGGAAGAAAAGCCTCGAAAGGGAGGGAAAGTCCACTTGTTAGGCTTCTAAAATAAAGTAAAAGCTCAGATTTAAAATTGGACTGTTACATACAAAATTTTCTTTAAATACTAATAGCCACATATCTTGATGGGATCAAGTCTCATACTTATTAAAATATTCAAGGCTGGCTGAGAGAAAGAGAGAGAGAGAGAGTTAAGGTAGAAAGGTGGTACAGAAAAGGTGCTTTTCATTCCCTTACTCTACAGACAGACAAATGCTCAAGCCACAGAACAAATACAAAACTTTCAGCTCAAATGAGTATAAATGCCATTTCAAATATGCACCCAATTTCCAGTGAGGACTATTAGGGACAGTATGGTGTTTTTTAATGCTTTGTAATAGTTGTATGTATTTCAATGATGTATATTCTAGTCTTCAACTGAAGAGACAAGGATTTTTCCCTGTTATTTTTTTTAAACCTGGTATCAGAAGTTATTTAGTTTGCAAAACTCCCAACTCTTATCTTAGCAAAGTTTACAAAAAATCCCAGGAATCCGGTGGATTTTATCTGTGGTCAGAAGCGTTTGTTTGTTTTCTATAGTCACTTTCACTGGTGATAACATATTGAACAAAAGAACATTTGACTTGCATTTTCGCAGACAATCTACAGGAGAAGCTATTACCAACTACTGTATTATTCTGATTAGACTCTTAAAAGAAAACTGAAAAAGAATTCCAGGAATACAAATGTTTTTTCAATTTTAACTTTTCAAATAGGAACGCTGGAGTCCAAGGTGATAAAATAATTTGCCCAAGGCCATATGACTAGGAAACATTTTGCCATGAAAAAGTTCACTTTTAACTACACTAGGAATTATAAATGATTCAGTGCAAGAAGGTACTTTTATTATTCAAGAATAGTACTTGAAATGCATGAATGTTTCTGGTTATGAAAACTTTTGAACTCTAACATGGTAAAAGAAAACTTAAAAAAAAGAGGAATAAATTAATATACCAAAAGGGCAGGTTTTCCAAATTAAATCTGATGAATTACAAAGAAAGAAGTGTGACCAAATGAATGTAGAAAAGAGTCTTGTTTGTTTGCTTTATCAGGAGAATATGATGGAGTGAAAAGTCTGACAACATCAAGAAGTGATCCTAAAAAAGAGCCTACAAGAAATCCCAATACATTAAATTCTTGTTGGTAAATCTGATGTTTGGAATAAGAAAACATGATAGCATTTCAGGGAGTAGTGGTGCAGTCATGTTTGTTGGGGTTATTTTTGTCAGAGTAGATGTAGTGCTTTCTCATTTTAACGCACTTTATGACAGAAGGGATTGCAGTTAGACATGGCATGTGAAATCCATCCATGACATTTCTCTGATAATGTCTGTGTGTGAGGCACATTCTTTATTAGCCTCAAGGAGCTCAACTGAGTGACACAGGAGTGATGCAGGCTTTGTAGATGGTACAGTAGCAACAGTAATGGGCTCACTGAAAACACTGCATGGATTCGATGATGCCACCGAATTTCCAAGCATGGCTGCTGTAAGGAGAAAATCTATATGACCTAGAATTAAAATGACAGCCAAATGTAGGTGTCCCTAAATAAGCCATGTTGTAAGATGGAAAAAAAAGAGAGAAGATTCCATATGGAAAAGTTGAATATTATGCTACTGAGGCTGCCTGACAGCCTGAGGGAAAACAGGGGCTTCAGTGCATCTGCCCACCAGAAGCTCTGGCTCTCTGCCCTGCTCCTGTCCGCCCCCCTCCCTCCCTCTTCCTCGTCTCCCTCTTCCTCTGGATTTGGAGAGCCAGCATTCATTAACCTGCATTTAAAGCTCCATCAACTTCTCTGAGTTCAAAGCTTTAATAAACACCAAGCATAGGTCACTGTGAGTCAGGGATATTCTATAGTTTCGCTCAGATATTTCAAGGGGAGTTTATGTGAAAATACAAATATTATGCTGCCTTTATGCAGGGAAATTCTAAAACAAATTTTACAAAAAAAGAAAATAATGGTGACGTATGCCATTACTTTCTTCATGGTTCCTTGGCAAGTGTTGGAGAAGATTGGGAAGTTGTCATAAACTAGTTCTTACTCCGAGACTGGTAACACAGGGACTGGGAAATGAGCTGCCCTGTCAGTTCCCATCGATTCCAGTCAGAGGGTGCACTTTTAAAAAATTACTTGTACTCTTTTAAGCAACTTTAACCTTTGGGCTGAACTTCCCCTTCCTAATCTATGCAGTTATGTTAATTATACTTAAAATGGCTACTTAAAGGGGTCTGAAAACTTCATTCCCTACCTATTAATCTGTGGAAATATGTTTCCCCTGCCCATTAAATTCCTTATCACAACTGCCTAAGGTTGATGTATGTAGTCATTCAATAGAAACTTTGAAATATAACTGAATAATTCAAAAAGAGGAACTAAATGAATACTCACAAAGATTTACAGAACCACTCAAAGTGAAAAACACTATTAAAAGTCAAACACCTAAATAGAAGGAGAGGGCATTAAAAGACATTAACTTCATAGTTTTCCACAGCTGGTTGTACTAAGTACATTATGAAACATACTTTTAGCTTCTGCACCTGGGATCAGCTGACCTCGCGCCGGACGCTTCCTGCTCTCCGCAGTGGACGGCAGCAGGGCTGCGGCTGGGAGCCTCGAGCAAGGACAGGGAATTCTGTATTCTATAAACCTACTCCATATGGCAGCCATTAGCTATACAGAGGGGCTAAATCTTGAAAGGTACCTGTGTGGGTGGGAGAGCTAAGTTTTTTATTTCATTTAATTTTAATTAATTTAAATTCAACTAGTCACCCTCGATTAATGATGACTTTATTCAACAGCACATGTCTACAACGAACGGCCACGTTCATCATCGGGGAAAGGACAGGGTCTAAGACAGCACAGTGGCCCAGAATAGTACATGCCGGCAAAAAAGGAATCCTGGTAATGAAACTGTAATTTTCAATACTGAGTTTTTATTTCCTGTGACTTGAAAATGAACAATCCTTTTGGTAAGGCTTTGTGTGTCCTCCCTGGATCAGAAAACAGGATTCAGTGGTGTGGCGTTAGACACGATCTTTCATCTCTCTGAGATTCACTCTCCTTCTTTGTTAAATGAAGTGTTTGGATTTCATTTTTTTCCCCCCAGCTGCAGAGATGAGGATCCAATCTGAATGGGCTGCTGGGAAGAGCAGCCCCGTGCGGGGAAATCTCCTCCGTTAGTGCGGGGAAATTTCCTCCGTTAGTGCGGGGAAATCTCCATTAGTGCGGGGAACTCTCCATTAGTGCGGGGAAATCTCCGTTAGTGCGGGGAAATCTCCTCCGTTAATCCCGTCTCACGGTGAGAACGTCTGCAGCGCGTTGTTCTCTTTCTCTCCACGTCTGATCCTCTCTCATCTTTTCATAGCTCGGGAGATTCCTCTTGCCTGATAAGTGTATCCTCTGGGTTTGTGCTATCCTGAAGGTTTGTTTAGACAGAGTCCAGACGTCCTGGCGTGTCGCTTATGCATTCTAATTAAGAGGGGAACTTGGAATGGGTCAGACTTGCCCAGAAAACAGACTTACAGGGTTAGTTGGAGATGAGAAAGGAAGAAGCCTTATAAAATAAACTTGGGATAAAGAACTCCGAAGTTTAAACCAAACCAAGACAGGAAGCATGTTTTTCTTTCACAAAATCAAATTAAATCACATTGGAAAGTTTCTTTGTACCTAAAGGAATCGCAGTGGTAGGAATGTAGATTTGTGACGTGGCCACCCGGAGTCTGCTGAGGAAAAGTAGCTCTGAAAACTCTCTCTGGTCCGCCTGGCTCCCCGGGTTCTGACCACCCTAAGGGAGACGGAGATCGCACCAGTGCCACCTTCTGGGAATAGTAGAAATAGCACCAAAGAAGCCTGATTTTTCAAAAATCATAAACTATTTCACTCTCCAAACAAAAAATGAAATGTCAGAGATATAGTATGCATTTTATTATAACATCTATAATTTATATCAGATGTAAAGTTATAAATAATTCTACTCAGAATAAGAAGAGTCTTAATTTAAATTTGAATTGGGACTTCCTGATTTCTAAATGATAGGTATGATATAATTTTGTTTCAAAATACCCAATCTGAGATAACAAAATAATAAAATAGTCTCCCATATTTGTGCAGCCACCTACATGTACAGGAATTAAAAACTTTTCAGTGCCTTAAACTGCACCACAAAGAAGATCTTTCCTTGTCCTCTACAGTGTCATATAAGCTCCGATGGTTTTAAAGTAGAAAATAAAAGCTGTCCGAAATAGCTGCAAAAATATTTGGAAGAATAATCTTCACCAATCTTCCAGGTACACTATATCGACTTCCACTGTGCTCCCTTCCCCACTCCAGCTTGTAAATATGAATCAAGTTATGTGTCTTTAAGGTGCATTTGTAAGATAGTGACAGGTAATGGAGCCCTGTCTGTTTTATGCTCTGCCAACATGAGAATGACAGAGTCAGAGTTAACAATCCTCAGCACGGCCTGGTGTGGTTAACACTCAGAGCCTCTGCTTTCCAAAGACCTCAGAATAGCTTAGAATGCCACGTACCATATGTGGAGTAACCGTCAGGCTTACCAGGGGATTTTCTGCTGGAAGATTCCGTTGGCAGAGACAAAAGCCATAAAATCCAGCTCTTTATGCAAAGTTATCCTGCTTTTTAAAAATACTTTACAGATCTCACTGTAGTATCACTTAACAGCTTGGCAACCTCAGTGCTGACAAAGGGACACTTGTGGGCATGGAGTTTTACACATTTTTGTCTCTCTGAAGCATCTATGAGAATTTGGGAATCAAATCAGTGATCTAAAGTTCAAAATCCTTGAGCAGTAAAAATTTGGGGTAGATGTTTCATAGGTATCACTTAAAAAAGAGTTTTCTAGAAATAATTTGGAACTTTAAACAGAAATTAAACATGAAGAAATGATCAGCAGTTTAGCATTTTTAGTGAACTTCCAAGAACCTAGAGAAAAGACTATTCCCATGGATGTACAGAGTCACTCTGACCTGGCCCCACATATATTTCATTCAAAGTCGTTCTAGTGAGTTTAAATGCACCACAAGCAATCCCCACCCAGAGACCTCCAAATCATATGCTGTCTGATTCTACCTCTGTCAATATCAAACGGAGAAATGATCGGAAATGATTGAAGGGGGAGAAAATTTCAATATTTATAGAATAATATCAGACTGGGTCAAAAGCGGTTTTTTCAAGTCAAGAAAAGAGATGAATCTTAAAAGTCCCTTCTCAGTACCATTACATACACACACACACACACACACACACACACACACACACACACACACGCACACAGCATGTTCATTCACATCAGGAAGGCTAACAAACACAAAGTCTGTCAAGACTACAATATTAAAATGATACCTTGAAAAAAAATAAGAAGAAAACTACTTGTAATTATTTAGTAAAGTCATTCTCTCTGACCTGTAGCTTCTGCCAGGTCCTTGTTCCTTCTTATCTGTATTAAGTTAAAACTGACAGCGAGCATGCAAACAGTTATAAGTACTCATTGTACAATGAACCTACATAACCAGATTACTGCTGATTATGTTCAGCTGTTAGCAAACTGGCCTGTATTTTGGCTAATGGTTATATACTTTAGTTTACATGTTTTCTGGGAGGGTGCAAGCCTCTGAACATGATGTTTAACATTCCTAATTTCTTGCTGTTTTTGTAAGGGACTAGATATATGCACATATACATATAGGTATGCATTTTCATAAACATATATGATGTGTTTGTGCTGATCTGAGGTCCACATATGTTGTCAAATGTTTGTGTATGTAGAGGGTAAGATTTAGACATCAACTATACAAATTTACGTTTGAAATGAGTAGCCTTATGGATCCCATTAAAATATATAAATCAGTGTTTATAGTTTAAAATCATTTATAGTCTCTAAGAAGAATCTGATAAAATATATGGATTCTTTGTCTATGCAGGCCTTTATAAAACTTTTTTAAAATCTCAAACTACATACTAAAGTAACATGGGTATAAATTCAGAGTTTGGAGTTTGAATCTTATTTCTGACTCCATATTAGAATCCAGGATCTTGTGACTGTATAATCTCCAAGATTTTGTAATCTCGGAAAGTTGTAAGTCCCTAAAGTCCCAGTTAGCTAGACAGAAAATTTCTTGCTTTTCATAAACATACATTTCTTCCTGTCGAAGCTTTGCAAAACTAGGCACTTGATATTGTAAGGTAATTTCATCTGGCTGCACTAATCACTTTCACTCATTTGGTTGATTGGTATCTAGGTCTCCTCCGATGCCTCACACAGCCTGGATGGCACTGGGTACTCACCAGTGGATCAGCCCACTCATGTGTCTATAGCTATGTGTACTGTTGGGAATGATGCATGGATAGATGGAGTGGGTCCCTAAGAAAGGCCTAGCTCTTCCTTACCCGTCCCTTCCTTTCTCTCTTGTTGGTTGTTGTCTATGTGAGGTTTTCCCGGCCAGAGAAGGTGAGGCGCAGAGTCAAGCACAGACCCTGGGAAATGTTTCTGGAACTTCCAATTTATTCAGGCTTAAGCGTCACATATATAGCAAAAGCTCACAGGGCAGGGTGAAGGCTGGGAGGAAAGGAGGGTCTATAGGATTGACCTAGGGTTTTGTCCAATAAGAGAACTTCATGAGTGGGTGGTCTGTATGGCATTAGCTATGGGGGATGGTAAGGCCATGGGTGAGAGACAAGAGGGGTGGGGCTACCAAGATGGCTGCTGACAAGGTTCAACGTGTGGGAGCGAATGTGCTCGAGCCCCTAGGGATCTCCTAGTCTGCAGGGAGACGGAGTCTCAACCTTTAGGCTCAGGAGACAGGCACATGGTTCACTGGCCCTAGCCAGACTTGAAGCTCTCCCTTACTCTCACTGTGTTTTTCTCTTTTTGTCTGTCTCTTCACACTACTAAACAGTTCTGGTCGTCACCGGTGGAGACAGTGGTACCCTGTAGCTGTAAAGGGATTTAACTCTTTGGAGGGGCCCTTATCTCATTTGTTCCTCAGAAATCCATGAGGTCATTATTCTAGACTCACCCTAACATTCACACTTCCTGAGGGTTTTCACACCCTTGCTCTTTAGAAGTGAGGTTTCCTTTTGGAGAACAGACCCAACACCCACGTGTTAAAGGAGAGACTTCATTTTCCTGCTGTGCCAGCCATGCTCTGCCAGCTCCCGGGGCAGAGGCCTGATGGCGGAAGGCTGTTGCAGAGCAAAGCTAAGTTTCTGCTTTCTCTGTAGTTTGGCTGCTTGATCTGAATGAAGACAACTGCCTGGTGCGTAGAGAGAAGACGAAAGACTCATCTGGGTTTAGTCCTCTTCTTAAAAGTAAGTAGCCCCCTGAACAAACATTTTCAGGCTTTGTCTACCTTTATCAACCTTGTCATGAACTCAACAGCGAATTCAGAATAGTTGACAATAAACTTGGTACTAACGTCAGTTCTACTGTCACAAAAGCTGCCATAAAATGTTAAAGTCATATAGATTGGGCCCAAAACAAAGAATCAGTTGTCCCAAATCTCTATTTTGTAGACCTTGGCCTACTTTAGTTGTTTAATTATGAGGCCTGTGTCTTTTGATTTCCTTTTTCAATTTTAACTTCCATAAGGCCTTTCTTCCTGCCAACCACAACACTATTCCTCATCCCAACTATTCCCAGACACTCGTGTTCTCTTTTCTCTCTTCCATCCACTGCAAAGCAAAATAGCTATTAAAATCATTAAGGAAGCAGCTGCTGCCCGGTAATGACCATGAGTCACTCAAGACTGCAAATACTGCCTGTGCATCGTATGGCCTGGGACCCACAAGAAGCTGGTTCAAGTACTTAGAATCATGACTGTCAGTGCAATCTAGAGAACCACCATACTGAAAGGTTATAGCACCAAGAGTGTAGTGATTTCCAAAACAGAGATACCTTCTTTCTCTTATCCCATCCCACCCTCCAGCCAAAGTCAGGCATGGACCAGAAGTTCTAGAAGATTTAATTTCTTTTAAGTGTTACTAGACCCCAATTAAAAGTTGAAATATAGCTGAGCTTCAAATTGAGTTGTTAAGTGACCTTAAAGATAGTGGGACAGAAATGTAGATAGATGAGTAAGAGAAAAAACTTAGAGGATTCTAGAGTTAGTAGAAATGAATTGAAGAGAATCATTGTATTCAACTAAAAATTGATAGACGGAGTGAACAGAAACTGTTTTTTTCCTTTTTTTAAATCAGTGGCATGGCCACTATTGATGATCATTTTGTAGTTATTCAATAATAAATTAAAAGAATTGAATTAAATAATTAATAACCAACATTAACGCATGTCTATTACTGAAATGTACATTGAAATCATTTAAATAAATATTTTAAGTACTAAACTGCTTAAATGATTTAAGTTACATGCATTTTATTTATATGTAGGATCATTATCTTTCTAGAGGATCTCTGAATGTGTGATGTTCATCAAATAAGACCTTATCATTTAAAAAAAGTAAATTGTAACAGGCAAACATAAATGGTTCTGAAACTAAAATTTATATCACATATTACTTCCAACAACACACAAGGTTTGCTTCTGAATGTTGACTTGAGAGTACAACCCAGCACCACCACCTGCTGTGTGAAAAAGGAATTAAATCAGTATGTTCAGTTTGCAGTTAGCGAAAAAGCTCAATGCTTGGTGGTAATTATAATCATCCTGGGGAGAAAGCACCATAATCAATACCATTTCTCAACTTCTAATGCTTTTAAATAATCCATTTTTCTACTGTATGTGCAGATATTTTAAAGTTATATTACTTTAGAGCTCCCCTTCTTTACAAAGGGCAACTCAGTGAATGCTGTCATTAAAATCCCAACTCTGCAAAATCAAATTAATGTCAGACCTTACATAGATGTCAGGAGATCACAGGAAGACAGGGGAAATCTTAGTTTGAAGGACATATAAAGAGAGAGACTTGAGTTAAACACCCAATCAATACTGATAGAAATAGGGCTGAGGAATTAGCTCAGTGGTTCTGGTGCCTGCCTTGCATGTGCAAGGGCCCAGGTTCGATCCCTGGTAACCACATACAAACAATGCTGGGCAAGGAGACTCAAAGAACCACATACCGTAGTGCCAGGCGTGGTGGCTCACACCTGTTATCCCAGCACTCGGGAGGCAGAGGCAAGAGGATTGCTGTGAGTTCAAGGCTGAGCTTAGGGCCAGCCTGGACTACAAAAGTGAGACGCTGTCTCAAAAAAAAAAAAAAAAAAAAAAAAAAAGAATATTTGCATAAATGACTAAATTTTAATGGAGCCTCTGGATGAAATTGTGGTATCATTAAAATTAGCTTGTTTTGTTCACTGTAATTAAATAAAAAGTATACATCAATACTTTAAAATGAAAAGATGTCATGTTTGCAATTTACTCTTAAATCAGAAAATATATTGTAATTATATTTGTTTATATTTGTATTCATACTCACATTTGAGAAGAAGGTGAAAAGGAAGGAGAAAGTAAGAAGAGAAAGAAAGAATGATAAAGTATACAGAGGTGACAAAAAGAATTTCATGAATGAATTTAGGATATTTGAAAACATTCTTTACTATATTGCAATTTTTGTACATCTAAAATTATTTCAAACATAAAAGTGGAAAGTACTAAAAGAAGAAGGAGTATTTAACAGGAGTAAAAAGTCAGTAAAGAGGTAAAAAGCTACCTTTTCAGAAGACCTTGTATTCCAACTTCTCATCGCCAGATGTTCCATAATACCAGTAAATATGGACTCACTGCATGAATATGGTTTGTATGAGACAAAGGAAGAAAGCGCCAGGGGTTGGGGATGCCTGGCACATTTAATCCTGTGTTAAGCTATATGAAGGCAAGACAATTATGTTCACTAGAATTCAAAAAAGTTTGATAAAAATACATTTTTAAAAGCAATGTATAAGATTGATTTCAGTGATTTAAGCCTGAATCTACTGTATGGTCATCTTAATGCCATTTAAAAATATATCTACTAAACCATCCAGATATCATAAATACATAATTATTCCAACACAGTAACATCTTTAAGAAAGGAAAACTAAATCGTATGAGACAGAACTAAATTCTGAGTATTATGAAACGTGGTCATCTCCCCACTGGCCAATGCTAAGGAAATTTGTGGTTAACTTAGGGTTTTAGTGTCCCTAGTGAGTAATTCAAATGTCTTTGAGCATTAATTAACAGTCTAAAACAGCTGTCCAGGGTTTGTATGAAAATAAGATGTCTTTTAAAGTTGAGCATCAGTTTTCAAACCAAAATCCAAATTCTTACCAACATCTAATGTTTTGGGAATGTAGGTCTTGAAACTTGACCAACCAAGGGGATTGTGAATATTGGAGAGCTTAAAGAGGTTGCAATTTAACTCGATGTATAAGCCAGACTGAGGGGAAAGAAATTTTTCATATCTTTGTCACTGTTCTCTCCTCTGGTTTTGGAGACATCTTACAGTTTTTCTTACATTTTCTGTTCTCAATAGGCCCAGCCTGTGAGTGGTTGCAAGTTGTCTTTGAATCAACTCCAGGCTCTTCCATAAATAGATGTTTTCCAATGAGTACATCACCGTTCTCTACCCACAGCTGCTAATTCCAGATGGGCCCTTGACCCAGAGTCAAGCAATCAACACAACCTGTAATATCTATGAGGTCTGAGCAAATGTAGGTACATGGATGTTGGTTCTTATAATAGAAGGGTTTTCTTCATACTCTGGTTTTTGGTTTGCTTTGAGTGTTTTCTAAACAAATCCTTGAGACATGGCTGACATAAATGTGTCCATTTGTCATGTACACTTTGGTAACTTTTGACCTGTACATAAGATGTATAAAAGTATAGGCATACATACCTATCACGCCATTGCCAGGATCAAGACACTGAACAAGTCTCACTTTTGAACATTTCTTAAACCTTTATAAACTTTATTCCTTGCTCCCTTCCACCTTCCCTGCAGAGAGGAAAATAATTGATCTTCTTCTTATCATTGTGTGTTAAATTTCACTTACCAGAAGTCTGTGTGGAGAGACCAACACACTGCCTTATTTTAAATTGCTTAATTAACATATTTTATTGACAATTACAACAGTGTTGCAAAGTAAATTTCTCTTTATTGCTCACTAATGTCCTAGTTTATGAATATACAACAGCTTATCCATTGATCTGCTGGTAGACATTTAGATTTAGTCCATTTTAAATTATTACGAAAAAGATGATGTGAAAATTAATAAACATTTCATGAAAAATATATTTTCATTTCTTTTCTTTTCATTTTCTTAGTACATGTCTTTAGTACTAATGATCCATTTATCTTGCAGACTAGGTACATGCACATAAATCATCTCCATTCTGTGTTTTTCCCCTGTCCCTCTCCCTATACCTTTCTCCATTTCTAGGACCCCTTCCAATTTCCTGTCTCCCTGTTTTTCTTTTTCTTTTAAACTTGTTCTATACATCATCATTTATTTTGTGTTTCTTATGTAACAGAAATCATGTAGTTTTTAAGATTTTGCATCTGATTTATTTCGCTTAACACTGTGGTCTCAAGTGCATCCGTTTTTCTAGAAATGTTTCATGTTTCTGAATCTTTATTGCAGAGTAGTACTTCATTGTGCATAAGCGCCACATTTTATTGATGCGTTCATCTGTCGATTGACACGATTTCCGAGATTTAAGCTATTTCAATATCTGTGCTGTTATAAACATAAACATGCATGTATCACTGTAATGTGATATATTTAACTCTTCTGGGAAGATACCGGGAAGTAGAATAGTTGGATCAAATGAAATTTCTAGCTCTCATTTTCTGAGACCCTTCCATGTGATTTCCACTTGGTTGTACTCATTTACTTTCCCATCAAAAATATTGAAGTGTTCCTTTTTCATAGTAGCCTCACTGGCATTTGTTTTGATTTGATATTTGGGTGTTAGCCATTGTTTCTGGAGTAAGAATGCCCTAGAATTCACTAACAGTATACAAATTCAACACACAGGAGTCCATAGAGCTCTTGCATACCAACAATGATATCATCTTCTAAGAATGGTAATTTAACTTTTTCGTTTTTGTACATATCCCTTTTTATTTCTTTCTTAATTGCCTAGGCTAGTTTTAAAGTATGATATTGAAGAACAGTGGTGAGAGTGGATATACTTTCAGTTTTTTCTAATTTAATATGCTGTTGACAGCGGATTTGTCATAAATGGCTTTTGTCATTGAGAAAAAGTACTTCTAAAACTACAACTATTTTCTTCAGGGCTGTTCATCATGAACAGATGTTAGACTTTGTCAAAGGACTTTTCTGCCTCTACTGAGATGATCATGTAACTTTCATCCTTCCTTCTACTTATGTATTACATTTTTGATTTGCATATATTCAACCATTTTTGCATCTCTGAAAATCAGTCTACTTGATTGCAATTTATGATCTTTTAATGATTAGTTGCATGCTATTTGAAATCCTTGTTGAGGATTTTATCTCTATGTTCATTACAGAAATTAGGCTAGAGTTCTATTTTTAATTGATTTTATTGGTACATTTTATATAAACATCGTGATCACACTCAAAATTGAGAATTTGTACCAGTGCATGACACGACTTAATTCTCATTTTTACCATTCCCCTCCTCCCCAAGATGCCCACTGCCCCAAAATAAATAAAGCTTATGTATATAAATAATATACTCTTGAATAATCAATGGACCACAGAAAAAATCAAAGAAAATATTAGATAGTTCCTAGAATAAATTTATAAAGTCAGAACAAAGTACCAGGTCCTATGGAACACAATGGAAGTGATCATAAGAAGGAAGTTTGTAACTCTGAATACCTACATCAGAAAAACAAAGCAAACTCAAAAAAAAAGTATGTTGTTTAACTTCCCTGTGTAGGGATAATTTCTTGTTTTCATTTGCCATTGATTTCTAGTTTCATTACACTGACCTGATAATGTGTGTAGAATAATTTCAATATTTGTCTTTACTCAAGCATACTTTATGGTGTAGTTCATGGTCTATTTTGAAGAAAGTTCCGTATGGCACTGAGAAAAATGTATATTCTGTTATTGAATGAATGTTTTGTAGATAGGGTGTAAGTTCATTCCTTCAAAGTTTTGGTTGAAATTTGATACTTATTGTTGATCTATTTTATTGTCTAGTTGATTGATTCATGAGAGTAGAGTAGATTTATTGGTGAGAGAGAGTGTAGTTCCCCACTAGAATTGCACTGATGTTTATCTGAATGTTTTATGTGTTTGTTTTATGAAGTTTGCCACAGTGGAGTTTGATGCATATATATTTGCAATTTTCATTTCCTCCTGTTTGAATTTTCTCTTAATATATATTGACCTTCTTTACCTCTTCCGTTGATTTAATTCCATTTTGTCTAATGATTAGGTACATCTTCTCAGTTTCAGTTTCTTGTCACATGGAATAATTTTTCCATTTTTTTTCTGTTTTAATTTATGACTGTCCTTGGATGACTGTATCTTTGTATACAGCATACTGTTGAGATTTGTCTCTTGATCCATTGTACCAATCCATGTTTGTCTTTTGACTGGAGAACTGAGAACATTATTATTAAGACTTACTAAGACATTTGATTAATTCCTAACATTTAACTACACTGATAACCCCCCTATTTTCCTTTTCAGTTTAACTAGCCATTTTCCCCCGTGCATGCATTCCATTAGACTTTTTGACACTACTGGCATAATTGCCTCTTTCTAGGTTATTCTTGAAAATATTTTGCAGTGCTTCTGTGCTGGTTTTGCATTTCCCACAATGCTCTTTATTACAGAAATACCTTGTTTCTCTATCAGTTTTGAAAGATCGTTTTGTCGGATACATCAGTCTTGAAATATTTGCTTTTAGGACTTGAAATACTTCACTTCAAGATCTTCTGGCCTTTAAATTTTGTGTTGAAAATATTGATGTAATTTTCATGAATTTGCCTCATACGTGTTCTGTTGCTTTTCTCTAACCAAGTTTAAGATTCCATTCTTGTTTTGGAATTCTGGTATTTTGTCTATAGTCTGCAGTGGTAAAGCTGTTTCTGACTGAACCTGTTAGTTTCTTTGCATACCTCATTTACGTGTGTGCTAAATCCTTTTCATATATTTGGAAAGTTTTTTACTAGTACTTCTGTAAACAAATTTTTAAATGCCATTTGTGTTGTCTTCTGATTTTTTACTAACTCCAGTCTGTCTTAGATTAGTCTTTGTCTGTGTCATCTTGAAGCTTTTTGGATCCATTTTTGTTGTTGTT
>PVIR01009225.1:0-53819 GCA_004026965.1 Petromus typicus | reverse complement strand
TAGCCTTTGGCAAGTTGAAACCCAGTTTTTCCAGCACCATTTGTTAAAGAGGCTATCTTTCCTCCATTGAGGATTTTTGGCTCCTTTGTCAAAGATGAGGTGGCTCAGTGTATCTGGCGTAGTTTCTGGATCTTCTAGTCTACTCCATTGATCCTCGGGTCTGTTACTTTGCCAGTACCACGCAGTTTTTATCACAGTATAGTGCCTGCTCTCTTTTTTGTCCTCTGAAATCCTGTTTTCAGTATATCCTTTTAGAATGTCTGAATGCAAATGCAAACATACATTTATATATATATATATATACATATATATGTGAATATATAATATATATATTCTACAATATAAGTAGAGATGATTATCATTTCTTTTTGCACAGAAACGTGGCACTCTGCTTGTTCAGCAAGCTTTCCATTCCTTGTCCCCAGATACTGGTATATCTTTGAAGATAAGAGCTTCCTTATTCTTTTTCAAATTGGGGCATGATTTATGCATATATTCAGCATATACATCTTGATGAATTTGAAGATAAATGCACACCCGTGAAACTTTCACCACAACAATGCCATAAATTTAGCTGTCCCTTCTAAAACCACCACTCCCATTTTTTCTGGTGACAAGAACTTTGAACTTCAGACCTGTCTCTGAAGTTTTAAAATACACAATACAGCAATTATCAGCACTGTGCTGCACAGCAGATCTCTAGCACTTCTGTCTCCTGCAATACTTGAACTTTGTACCCCTGGGCCAACACCTCTCAGTTCTCCTTCTCCCAGGCCCCAAAAATGCCCTCATCCTTTTTTTCATTTTTATAGTTTTTTATATATAAAAAAGTATATAGTATAGTCAAAGTATATATGTATATATGTGTATATATATATGTGTGTGTGTGTGTGTGTGTGTGTATGTGTGTGTGTGTAAACTCCATCACAGGGTACATTATATAGTATTCACTTTTGGAGGGGCCTCACTCTATTTCACCAGTGTCCTTGGGTGGCATAAGTATGCATATTTGTACTGTCTTTGAAACCATGTTGCAATGAGCAACCTTGTCCATGTGATCATTCTGAGTCTTCATAAATCAGTCTCAAGTGGGAAAGAGGAACTGCTGGGTCAAAGGACTTATCTTAATTTTGACAAATGCTGCCAAGCTGCCTCCCGGAAGGGACTGTGCCAATTTACACTCCCTCAGAGAATGTGAGAAAGTTCCTCTTTCACCACAGACTTGGCCCTCAGAGTGTGTTAAACACTAGTTAGAGTTTTGCCAACTTGATAGGTGAAAATTGATACTTAGAGTTTTAATTTGCAGTTTTCTGAGTTTGATGATTTTTTTTGGTCATACATTTAAGGTCTATTTGTGTTACTTGTTCATTTTTTCCTTATTGGATGTCTATTGGTTTTCTTTCAGAAGCTCTTTTACAGTGAGGAGAGTCTCTCTTTGTCTATGATAACAGTTGCAAGCCTTGTTCCTCATAGTTTGTACCATGTCTTTCGGCTTTGCTTATTCCATATTTCCTCATTACTTTTACATTTTGTAAATATTTGGAACCACTTTAGACTTGGAGAAGAGCTGCAGTAGTATGTAGATCTCTCTTCTATCCTTCTCCAGCCTCCCCTAGTATCCTCCATGATCTTAGTACCTCATCTGGAATCAGAAATTTAACATGGACTCACTGCTGTTAGCCAATCTACAGACTCTGACTGAATTTCAGTAGTTGGCACCTAAAGTCATTTTACTATTGAAGGATCCAGTCTAGGATCCTGTTTTGCATTCAGTTGTCATGTCATCTGTATCTCCCCCTGTGACTCTTTCTCTCTTGTGGTTCACAACCTTGGCAGTTCTTAAGTAACGGTTGGGTGTTTGGTAGAAGTCTCTCTTAAGTTCTGGATTACGGGGAAAAAGAAAGCAGAAGTGTGCTTTCTTCAGTGTAGCATATTGGGCTACATGATATTAACTCTGACTACACAACATGCCGTGGTCTTGGTTCCTCTGCAGTAAAGTTTCTGTTTTCCTCAGTGCAAAGTGAAAGTCTAGGACCTCTTCTCAAAACATGTCAGGAATTTCACGATGGTGACAACCCAGCAGAAGACCAAGTGTAGGGCTAATGATTACAGTGGATTTCTAACAGTGGGTTCTCTACTTCCCTCACAGCTATGTTTATCAGAGTCCTTCTGCAAGGAAGAGTTATCCCTTCTTCCATTTGTCTATTTACTATTTATTGATGTCACTATGAGTTTGTCTACATTTCTTTTATTCTCTGGGTTGCAGGTCAACACTGTCATCCCTTTGTGCTGCTCAGATCACTTCAGTTTTCAGTACTAGGATCTTCTGATCAGTCCTGAGTTCTTTTAATACGTATTCATCTTTTCAATCATTTTCTTAATACTTCGTTACCTCTGGCAGTACAAGATGCTCTGGGATGCTTTGTACCTTATTTTCTTAATTCTGGAATCAACTATTTATTTCACCAAGAATCACCGATTCCTGCACTGGAGATTGGTATTGAGAAACGTCGATCTGAGTGCTTGGGTGCTCATCCCTAGGAGGGTAGTGAGGCCTCCGAGCCCTCTCGGAGGATACAGGTGAGAATACTCACCCCCATCACATGCATTTCCTGTTATTATAAAGATTTCTCTAAGACTGAGTTTTTACTGATAATTTCAGTGCCAGTCCACTACCATAGAGTTCATTGTAGCCTTTCTCTCCTGCCTACTTGTAACTATTTTTTTCTGAATCACTGCTCTTTAAAAATCTTACTATTAAGAAAAATTTCAAAAAGATGCAAAAATGTCGAGAACACACTGCTTCAACAATGGTCAACATGTTGACAATATTATTCTATCCATCTGTACCTGGAGGTATTTCTTCTTTGAAGTCAACCCCAGAAAAGTTTCGCATGTTACTGCTTCTTGCAAATTAATAAACTTTATTTTGAAAGCAGTTTCAAGGTCATCTAAAAATTGAATGGACGTTTCAGAGAGCTCCCATAAGCCCTCTCTCCCCTCCTGCACAGCTTCCCTCACTACTGACATCTGCTACCATCCCCTTTTGTATGTCTCTAGATAGACAAATGTACCTGCCACACTTGTTACAGTTGATGAACCTACACTAGAACAAAACTATCTAGAGAGTTCATATCAAGGTTCATTTTTGGTGTGCCTTCCATAAGTATGGACAAATATTTAATAACATGAATCCACTGTTGTAATTTCATGCAGAATTAGATTTTCTGTGCTCCAGCTGTTCATTGCTTGTTCCCTTTTCTCTCTTGGCAACCACTGGTCTTTTTATTGTCTGCATGGTATTTCCTTTTCCAGAATGTCATGTAGTACCCTGCTTTCTCTTAGTGATTACCATTTAAAGTTTCTCCATGTCTTTCCAGGACTTGATAGCTGAATAATATTCCATCCTCTGGGGTCCCACTTTATTGACAGGTTCACTTGCTATTTGATATCCTACTTGCTTCCAAGTTTTGTCAGTTATGAAAAAAACTAGAAACGTCTGTGTGTAGGTTTTGTGTGGACATAGGTTTTTGACTTTGAGTAGTTGTAAAGGAGTCTTGTTGCTGGATCCCATGGTAAGAATAGCTAGCTCTGTTCCACAAGGAACTGCCAGCCTGTCTTCCAGAGTGGCTGTCTGGATGCTTCACATCTTTGTCAACATTTAGTCCTCTTGGTATTTTGGATTCTGGCCATCCTATAGGTGTGGCCTGATATCTCATTGTTTGAGTTTGCAGTTCCCTCACAGTATGTGATGTTGGACATCTTGTTCATAGGTTTACCTGCCGTCAGTATGTCTTCATGGGTCAAGTGTGTTAGAGGCTATTACACTGAGTTTATTTCTTACTGTTCAGTATTGAGAGGTTTTGCATATTTTGGATATAGCAGGTCTTTGGATAACAGTCCTTTATCCGCTATATTGTTTGCATGTATGTTCTGTCAGTTCGTGGTCTTTTTTGTTTTTTTGAGACAGGGTCTTGCTTTGTAGTTCAGGCTGGTCCTGAGCTCACTATGTAGTCTAGGCTAGCCTTGAACTCAGCAATCCTCCTGCCTCTGCCTCCCAAGTGCTGGGATTAGAGGCGTGAGTCACCATGCCCAGCAATGTGATATGTGGTACTGACTGCTGGTGGGAGTGAGTCACCACTCCTGATATTGTTGTATGTGGTTACTGGGGATCAAACTCTGGACCTTGCACTTGCAAAGCAGATGCTAGAACCATGGAGCTAAATACCTGGCCCCCATACCACTGTTTTTTAAATTCATCATTTAAAAATGCTATAGAAGGGCTGGGGATTTAACTCAGTGGTTCCGGCGCCTGTCTTGTAAGCTCAAGGACCCGGGTTCGATTCCCGGTAACCACGTACCATACTGGGTGTGGAGACTCATGCCCAGCAGCAACCAGTACCACATACCACATACCACAGTGCCGGGCGTGGTGGCTCACGCCTGTAATCCCAGCACTTGGGAGGCAGAGGCAGGAGGATCGCTGTGATGTGAGTATGAGGCTGAGCTCAGGGCCAGCCCGAACTACAAAGTGAGACCCTGTCTCAAAAAAACCTAAAAAAAAAAAAAAAAGCTGTAGAAGTATTTTCAATTTTTTTTTGGCTTAAGGGCCAGGGATTTAGCTCAGTGGCACATACCACAATGCCAGGTGTGGTGGCTCATGCATGTAATCCCAGCACTCGGGAGGCAGAGGCAGGAGGATTGCTGTGAATCTGAGGCTGAGATCAGGGCTAGCCTGATACAAAGTAAGATCCTGTCTCAAAAAAAATACATATTTTTTTTTTGGCTTAAAGAATAAAAGTTTATTGTCCCACAGCTCGCAGGTGCAGAAGTCCAAAATCCAAATGTCAGCAGGACTGGTTCCTTTTGGGTCACCATGGAAGCGTTGTCCCATGGGCTTCTCCCGGGCTCCTGGCCACCTGGGCTTTCCCATCTTCTCCTTATCCTCTGGTCTGTGTGTTCTTTCTTTACCTTCCCACAGCTTGAATCATTCACTGAACACTTAATGAGCACTTTTTTTCTGCCAGTCACTGTAGATACTGTGGATGTGGCACTGAGCAACACAAAGTGCATGCTCCTGTGTCTGCCTGAAGGGACACGTCTACTAAATATCCAAACATTCAAGAAGAAACGTGTGTTTGTTTAAAAAACAAAAGCCAAGAAAACTAGCCCATTCTATGGTGTTTTCAGTGTATCTGCTGACTGGCAGCAGCTGACCTTGGAAATACTTGAGGTTGCATTTCCCAGAGTGCGCTCCTGGGTACCCTGGCTGGGATACTCTTCTGAAATAAACAGTTCCATAGTCCAAGTACAAGTCCTACTGGGGGCTTATCATGTATATCGGAACATTACAGCTTGAGAAGTCCTGCATCGCAAATCTTGTTTATTCCAATGTTTATGAAACTTCTGTAATTATGTTGTGTTTGTTCTGTGGAATTCAAGTAACACCTTTTGACCTCAGGTACTCTGGCACACCCGGGAGCCCGAGAGCTTGTGCTCCTCCATCTGGTCGGGATTCTGGTACCAAAAGCTTAGACGACTGGACAACGAAAGGGCCTCAGATCAGTGACTCGGCAATACACCATTCTGTGTGAATGTGCTATTTGCATCAGCTTTATTGATTTATTAAGGATTTATCAAGTTAATGGTCATAAACACAGATTAGCAGCCAGAGTAACATTAAAAAAAAAAAAAGAAACAGATATACCAAATCAAGGTACACTTTTTGGTACTTTGGGCATGCTGGATTGTAATAACTGATCTCTCCCCGCCCCCCTTTTCCTCTGTCTTTATTTTACACTTTATTTATACATGGGGTTTTTCTTAGAAGAGAATCATGTGATATTTAAGCTTGTGTGCATCATTTACTTCACTTAACATTATGGTCTCAATGTATAATGATTTTCTTATAAATGATTCAAGTTTTATCTTTATGGCAGAGTCTTGCTCCATTGTGTGTAAATACTGCATTTACTTTTTTTTCTTTTTGGAGACAGGGTCTCGCTTTTATAGTTCAGGCTGGTCCTGAACTCACTATGTAGCCCAGGCCAGCCTCGAACTCACAGCAATCCCCCTGCCTCTGCCTCCCGAGTGCTGGGATTACAGGTGTGAGCCACCACACTGGCATTGTGGTGTGTGGTACTGATTGCTGATAGGCGTGAGTCACCACGCATGGCATTGTTGTATGTGGTTACTGGGGATCAAACTTGGGACCTTGCACTTGAAGGCATATGCCAGAAGCACTGAGCTAAATCCCTGGTCCCAATACTGTATTTTCTTTGTCCATTCACCTACTGATGGACATATAGGCTGCTGTCAAGATTTAGCTATTATGAATTGCGATTCTGTGAACTGGGTAGCCATGATCACTGCAATATGATGTCTTTAACTCATAGCTGACTCATAGGAATAGCTGGGTCAAATGGACTGTTTAGAGGAATTCCATACTGATTTTCACCGTGGTTATACAAGGTTACATTCCTTCCATCAGTGAAGAAGGGTTCCTTTTCCCTTGCAGGAACATTTGTTATTATTTTGGTTTCTTAAAGACAGTCATTCTTTCTTGACTAAAACAGAATCACAGTATTGTTTTAATCTGCATTTCTTGAGTGGCCAGTGATGTTGGACGTTTTTTCATATTTTTATTGGCTATTTGTACTTCTTCATCTGAGAAATGTCTACTTATTTCAGATACCCAATTTTCATTGGGTCTTTAATTGTGGGAATGTAATTGTTGAGTTCTTTATATATTGTAGATCAGTGGTGGCAAATCTGTGGCATGTGTGCCCCAGTGAGCTGTTTGTTATCACTCAGAGCTCTAAAAAGTTCACCATCACTGTTCTAGATATTAGTCCTTCGTCTGAGGAGGAGCTGGCAAAAGGTTTTTCTCATTCTGTGGGTTATCTCTTTAGTATTTAGTATTTAGTTATCTCAGCATAGTATTTCTCCAGAGTCTTTGGGTTTTTCCAGAGTAGGAAGGCCTCCGAGCATGTAAGCACTCCCTGAAAATCCCCATACTCTGCCAGTGGTGCAATGACTCTCTGTATTCATGTAACCCAGGGAGTGCTGTGCACCTTTAGCTTAGTGTATTAGTCAGCCTCCCCACGATGATAACAAAATACCTGAGACAATTCATTTATAAAGGAAAAAGGCTCATAGATTTGGAGGCCCATGGTTGTGTTGTTCCATTGCTTTCCGGCCTGTGGTGAAGCAGCATATCAGGGACGGCACAGTTGAGCAAAGCTGTTCATCTCATGGCCAGTCCTTGCAAGGAAGAAGAAGAAAGGGTTGGGGTCCCCAGGATTCCCTTCAAGGACACATCCCTGATGCTGTCTCCAACATTGGCTCCTGATCCTCTGGAATGTTCCCATTCCTTGCTAGTAATGGGTGATGTCAATCCTTGAGACTTCTGCTAAGAGAATGCTCACACAGGCACGTCATGTGAGGAGGTGCATCTTCTAATTAGCAATGGGTGGGGCAATGTGAGGATGATTGAGGAGCAGTCTCAGAATCGAGGGGCACAGGCGCCTTGCTTTCCCTGTCCCTGGCTTCCTGTGTCATGTTTCTGCTCTCTTTCCATCTCCCCTTTTCTCCCCTGCCCCCCGTGCTACCCAGGGGAGCCTGGATCTGGCTCATGCAGGAGGAGGCTAGCCCTGTCTTTGTGTCTTGCCTTACCGGAAGGGGCTTATCTGGAAGGTGATGGGGGACCATTTTCTGAATATCTGTATGACATGGCTTAATCTGCTGCCGTATAAAGTTTCTTCTTGTTTTGTAATTGTTGGTAATTGTTTTTCTTGGGTTTTCCATTACTTTCTGGAAACTCTCCTTTTCTGGCTGTAGGGATGAGACTCAAGGAATGTCTTTTTTTGTGTGTGGTACCTCAAATTGAACTCATAACCTTGAGCTTGCAAGGCAGCCCCAGCACCATTAAACTAAATCCCTGGCCCTCAGGGCAGGTCTTAAAATGGGAGCAATGGAGGAAGAGTGCACAATGGCCAGAGTGAGAAAGGACAATTAAAATTTTTTTTAATTATAAAATTTGGAAAAATAATAAGCCATACAGTATACAGAGAAAGACAAGCTACTCAGAGAAACGCAAGCTAACTAGTAGTATATGCAGAGAAAAGCAAGCCCCTCCACTCCATCTCTGTCCCTTAGTCCTTTTATCTGTTCCTAGGATAGCCACTGTCACCAGCCTCTTGATCTTTCGGGGATCTTAACGGGGATATAAGCCTAAATGCAGATATACGCTCCCCTTTAAAAATAGATGGTAGCCTATTACACACATGACTTTGAGGCTTTGTCTTTTTTTAAAGTTAATAGTGTGCTCTCACTGTTTCAATGATGCTACTTATTAATACATGTGCATATAAGCAGACATATAGCTATATGTATTTATTTTCTTCTTTGCTTCTCCTTTATTTTCACAAAAGGCAAACTTAGGTAACTCCCTCTCACTGGCCACTGGAGAAAGCTTCCGGGCATGGGGTTTTCCAGAGAGTCTGGTTGCCAAACATTTCATTTCATATCAGGATACAATAGCAAATAAGCTTTGCTTCTGTCAGTTCCCGGTTCTCAGGTGTGTCATGTTCTTGTTCAGTTACTACCTACCTTCCCTGTAAGAGTGCTCAGCACACTGGCTCCCATCATGTGACTTGTAGCACATTCTTGTGAGAAGAGTGGACTTTCACAGGTTCTAGACTCAGCCATGTGATCTCCTTCCTGAGAGTGAAGTGATGTTTGCCCCCTCTACATGCAAGCCCCCGCCGCCACCGAGAGCTTCTACCTCTTTTGACCTTGACCATGAGAATGGAGATAGCACCTGGGCTATCTCTTCATCTTGGGCCTCAGATGAAGAAGATATTGAATAAAAGTCACATTTTGTCTCATGATGATGAATAATCTGGGTGAAAAATAAATCTTACTTATAATCCCCTAAAATTGTAGGATTGTGCATCATGACTGTCAAAGCTGAATTCTGGGAAATGGTGCTGAGCTGTATTTACTCACAAAATCCAAATGGCTCTGAGCAATGGACTACCTCTGGACTCACCTGACTTACTGTCAGTTGATAGTGATAGTAGTTATTTACACCAATCAAGATACGATGTCTTTACTAGTGGTAATGTGAGTTGCTAAGGAGTTTCAGAAAGCTATTTGGCAATGCGTAACAAGCCCAAACATTTTTTACTTCTAAACTCTAGCCCAATGACAGAGAGGTTGTGTTATAAAGTTGGAAACCACCTAGAGGCCCCATCACAAGGAAATGCTTTATAGATTAGTCTGTAGATTGCATTGTCAACTTTTTGTTGCTACGACAGAATAAGTGAGAAATACTTATTTTGCCTCATGGTTTTAGCTGACTAGTCCATGGCCAGCTGGCTCTATTATGTTAAATGCATGGCAAGGCAGAAACATCACAGCAGAAGGGCATGTGGAGGGAAACCGCTCAGCTCACGGCAGCCAGGAAGCAGGAGAGGCAAAGAATGGGAGAAAAGTTATGCCTGTTGAGGTTGCTCCCCCAGTGACCTTCCACTACCTAGGCTCCACCTTTGAGTAGCTCCTCCCACTATGAACTCACCAGTGGGTTCATCCACCCATGAGGTTAGCATTCTCCACCAGCCACTCTCTAGGGATCTCTCCATCCAATCAAGTTACCAATCTGAATTAACCAACACAATGATAGATGTGATGAAGTCATTGAAATTGAGTAGATGAATAATGACATGGGGAAGTTGCCTGTATTTCTTTTTTTTTTTTTACTTTTAGTTTTTTGAGACAGGGTCTCGCTTTGTAGTTCAGGCTGACCATGGACTCACTATGTAGCCCAGGCTAGCCTCGAACTCACAGCAATCCTCCTGCCTCTGCCTCCCAAGTGCTGGGATTACAGGCGTGAGCTTCCGTGCCGGACATTTGTATTTTAATACCAGATGAAGTAAACGGATCTGTATACACACAGATTTACATAACAAACCTGGGATCACACAGTTCCTAATTTTCTAGCTCTTTTCACTTCTATCATGTGAACAAGCATTTCCCTTCACACATACACAAGTATATATAAAGAAATAGAGCAAGAAGAAAGAAAAAAGAAAAAAAAAGTCGTCTCTGGTTAGTATTTTATTTTCTGTTCTACCTACACTTTCCAAACATCCCATGACTGATGTGTACTACTTTTGTAATCAGAAATAAGTAAGTGCTATTTAAAAGTAAGACTCATTCCGGTCACCGCTAGGGCTGAGCTTCTGTGCGGCCCCTAACTGGGGCTCCTTGTCTAAGAATAAGCCTGTGTGTTTAATTAGGTCACTCTCCTGCCGACCTAGAATCTCGGCACAGGGCTCGGCCTGTGCGCCCCGAACTCCCAGGCGCCGCTGTGCAGGCCCCTCGGAGGCTGCCGGCCGGAGCTGCCGCCTCTCTTCTGCCCGCCTGAGCCAAGTGCGAATCTGAGCAATTTGTGGGGTGTCACCCCGAGAGCTGCTACCCTCATGCCTCTCTCACAAGTCTGTAAAAAAACTAATTTAGACATGTCTGTGTTACCGGAGAGAAAACGAGGCTGGCGAAGGAAGTATTTTAACCATTTAGGGGACTGACAGTTGCTTACTTGTGTAGCTTGCGGTCACTGTCCTGGCTGCCTACCTGTTCTGACCTGTGTCGCACGTGCTCAGGCCCTGCAGTGGCTAGTGAGCAGGGGAGGGAAAGGGAGGAATTCTCAGAAGCACGTGAGGAGTTTGCAGAAGAACCGCCCGGAGGGAAGTTGTCCCTGGGGAAGAGGGCTGGGCGCAGCCAAATGGACTCTACAGTGAGTCTGCTATAAGGTGGGGTCAGAAATGGGGCCAGTTAGGGAAAGGGCAGCTGGGACTGAAGACGCATAGGAACAGCTGGTGTCAAAAATAGTACAGCGCCTTCCACTGTCGTTTAATCTCCGGAGAGAGCTCTGAGTCCACGGAGCACAGCGCCCCCCACAGGCCACATCCATCATCCTCACCGGGACCCACATTAGCCTCAAGACACCTTCAACCTTTCCGTCCCCTACATGGTGTCCCACCTGAACCTGAAATTCCAACATCTTTAAATCTTTCAGGTCGAGGTATAATGTACATGCAAAGGATATACTTAGCGATTCTATGGCTTGATCCTGTGGCCTTCAAACTAAGCTTCATCCCCAGCCCTCTTGATATAGGTATCTCAAGCTGGGTTTAAACTTGATCCTCCTGCCTCAGCCTCCCAGACAGCTGAGATGACAAGTGTGGCCCATGATCCCTGGCTCACTACCTATGTCCTTGTGCTCATTTCTCTTCATTGCTAGTTCCAAAGGTTTATTCATTTTGGTGCTAATGAACAGTTGGGTTATTTCCAGTGGAGGCTGATTCTGGGCAAAGATACCACGAGTATTCTGACATGTGGGTTTGGTGGAAACACACTGTCCCTTTTAACCCACTGTCCTTCCTTCAGCTTCTTGACCCCGCACTGAGACTCCCAGCCTCACACACCTGCCATCTCTCCTGCTCATGGCTCGGCCACTGCCTGGCCTCCTTTCTTTCTGGTCTATCCCTGCCCGACGCCACCTCTTGGCACCTGCCTGTCTCTCATGACCACTGATCCTGGAGGCCCAGCCTCCTGTGCCTTCTCTGTGGCCAAATGCGGGCCGCATCTGGGCTTCGTCTGCTGGTCTTTGTGCAGCACTCGCCCTGTTTCTGGGGCCCCCGCCTACCCTCCACACGCACCCTACCTTGTTGTTCCTGGGCTGTGTCTTCTGCTCTGCGCCCTGTTTGTCTGTCCTGAGAGGCCCTCGTGCTGCTGGGTCCTTAGCTGATGCAAGTTCCTTGTCCTCAGTCTCTAGAGCCCTAAATAGGATATTCCAGACTCCTTCAGGGGCAAACTTTGATCAACCCTGACACAAGGTTCTTTTTACTGTCTTTGTGCTCCTGCTTCGTGTGAATGAATATTCATTTGCTGAATGCAGGAATTGCCAACATGTTTAATGGACCACTTCCCCCACCCCACTGGGGCGTGATCATGCATATTTACAGTAAATCATGTTACTTCTTACACTTAGAAAATATTGAATTCTGGAATATATCCGGTCCCAAAGTTTCAGATAAGGCGTCACAGACATTTAGCTCCAAATCTGACCCTTCCCAGGCCTTCCCAATTCGTGATGGCACCGCTTCCTGCCAGCGTCTCTCAGTGGGCTGCTCCACACTTGGGCTCCTTGGCATCGCAGCCTCTCCCCTCTCCAGGATGCTCAAGAGCTGGGGTAGCCGGATGGCCCAGGCTCACTTGCCGTTCCCCACAGCCCTGCACTCAGGCTCCCCAGAGCGCCGCCTCCTCCCACCTCTGCTTCCGGTCCTGGTCAGGGTCTCCCAAGCCTGATCACGGAGGCACCATGAGACAGAGGTGGATTGCATCCTACCCTGCACAAAACGGCCAGCTTCCCACCAGGCAGGGTCAGGGCAGAGTCATGGTCTTTGTAGAACACACAGGCCTTTCTTGGCCAGTTAGATGACCAGTCCATGTCCACTGGCTCTGTTGTGTTAAGTCCCTGGCAAGGCAGAAATATCACAGCAGAAAGGGATGTGGAGGAAAGCCCGAGGCTCCCGTAACAGCAGTCAGGAAGCAGGAGAGGAGAGAATGGGGAGAAAAGTTATGCCCGATTGAGCCACCTCCCCACCTACTTCCGCTTTCCCATTAGGCCTTGCTTCCCTCTCCCACCTCTCTCAGATCCCCATGACTGGCCGGCTGCAGGCTGCTTACGTCCCTTTGCTTTCATACCTGTGGTCGCTCTGCTAAGAGCGTGTTCTTCACGTGGACCCAGCTCCTGTTCATTTTTTCCAAAATGGAGCACATGGCTCTGTCCTAGACCTGCCCTCATCCCCAGTGACCAGTGCACCCCCTTCCCTCTGGCTGCCACCTCAGAACCGGGGAGCAGGGCTGGGCTGGTTCATGACACAGGTTCTCAGATGAGACCTGTGCCCTAGTCCCTCCAAACCACAGGCCCTCAAGGGTCCAGCCTAAGCTCAGGGCCTTGATGGTGACTCGTTTATTAAGGAATGCTGCTCCCTGGCTCACACCCTGCCACTTGGCTCAGGGCAGGGGCTCAGGAAATGCAAACATGTTTTGCTTTATTTGAAAAATGAGTGAACATCAGTTTATTTTTCAGTCTGTACTCTGCTGCTTTCATTCAGTATACACATTTCTTGCATTTTTATGTCATTTTGTACCACTCAATTTTATTTATAGAACCACATATTAGATATAGATACTCTAGATAAAAAAGCAAGTCTATTCTTGTTGCCTCAGTATGACAGCTATTTGAGGTTTCTAAAAATTCTTTTTGTACATGCATTTCATAAACAGTTTGCATGTTCATAAAATACAATTTTATATTCTGCCACCACTCGTATCCTTTTTTGTTTGCTTTTTTTTGAGACAGGTTCTCACAATGTAGTTTAAGATGGCCTATGTAGGCCAGGCTGGTCTTGAACTTGTGGCAGTATCCTGCCTCAGTGTCTTGAGTGCTGGGATTATAGGTATGTGTCACCATACCTGGCTCTATCTGCCTATATCTAAAGTGTTGTTTGACCACATTTTTTAAAAGGTTGTGTAATATTTTATTTATTTTTTTGAAACAAGGTTTCACTTTGTAGTTCAGACTGGCTCTGAACTCACTATGAAACCCAGGCTAGCTTTGAACTTGTGGCAACTCTCCTGCCTCTGCCTCCTGAGTGCTGGGATTACAGGCATGAGCCACCACACCCAGCATTGTTGTATGTGGTTACCAGGGATTGAACGAGAGACCTTGTGCTTGCCAGGCCGATGCTGGAACCACTGATCTAAATCCTCAGCCCCATAAATATAATAGATTTGTATGTATAAAATGACAGACTCACTTTTCTTTAGTTGGCCACTGATTTGACCTATGCTTTCTCATGTATGACCTTCTTGTGTGTAGCCCTTCCATTTTGTAGGTCTTGAGACTTCACTGTGGCCATGTGAAGGGCCTCTTGCAGAAACTTGTGCCCACCATGAAATTATGAGAGTATAAGAAGGAAGCCACAGGGCCAGGAATGTATCTCAGTGGTGCTATGCCTGCCTTGCAAGTGCAAGGTGCTGAGTTCAGCCCCTGGTGCTGGGGGAAAAAAAAGCCACACCACACATGGCCGGTGGGTGATGTTGGCCTGGAAGCTCTCCTTGTTCCCTATTCCACAAGAGCTTGTTAGTCTCCTTTCTTAGATTCTGCTCCTGAAAGGACATCTCACTCATAGGCCGGTGCGAGGCAGAGGCACTTGTGCCTGGGAGGTGGCTGACACATGCAGTGCCTCTGACTCCCACACGCCTTCCCTTTGCCCTGGCACGCAGTGTGGAGGTCTCCCAGCTTTGACACTCAAGCCCTTCCCTGTCTTGGCCTCAGTGGAGCTGGGCAAGATTGCCATGGCCATGGCACGCAGCCAGGGCAGGCGTGGGGCTTTCCTGCAGCGCCCTGCCCTCTGTCCTCTTGCAGGCAAGCCTTCATCACCAGGCCTGACACACTCCTCAAGGACACAGCTGTCTCCTGTGCTTCCTGCAGCCTCCAAACCCCTGAGGCCTCAGACTCTTCTCTGGGGCTTCCCAGCCAGCCAGACTTGCAGGGCTGCTGAACTGAAGCCCCATAGGTTTTCCAATTATCAGGAAAGAGGTTAGTGTCACCCCAAAAAGTGAGCCCTCACTGTCCTGGTGCCCCTGTCCTGTGCTGTCCCAGGACAGTCAGGATGGGTACATCCTGTTGTGGGTGGCATCTGTGTCCCCTCTTTCCCTCCTCACCTTCCTGGAGCTGTAGACCCCTCGGGTTCATGCCTGAGCTCGGAGGCTAGTGACGGGCACGTCGCCCAGTGCCAGTCCAACACTGCCACCCACACACCCTCACACTCACACCCGTCCTCACACCCACACGCACTTGACTCACACCACCAACCCCAGTGGCTCCCAGTGTTTTGCTGGGAGGAACCAGACGTTCTTAGAAGTTTTTTTTCTCTTATGCGAAATCTCCCTGTCCCTAACCCTCACCCAAAGAGGACAGTGGCTTTTGCCCTGGGTGGGGCAGAATTGTTTCTGGGACATAGAACCTCAGCCTTGACTCAGGTCCAGGCTCTTCCCGGGAAGTGGAGGCCAGTCCCCGTCACGGTATGATCACAGTCCCTCTGCACCTGGCCCAGCACAGCCCGGGTGGCTGCAGAAGCAAGGCTGCTGCCCCGAGGCAGGTCCCCCTCTGTCCTCTGTGCTCACTTCCTTTCTGCTTCCCAGCGCATGGTTCATGGCCGGTTTTGTGAAATTTCCTTTTCCTCTAAACTAATAAAAATCAGACCTTTCCCAAAGACCTCATCTACGACTCTTGTTAAAAAGACTTCCTGGGGGCTGGGGATTTATCTCAGTGGTACTGGTGCCTGCCTTGCCAGTGCAAGGTCCTGAGTTCCATCCCTGGTAACTGCATATAATGATGCCGGCTATGGTGGCACACGCCTCTAATCCCAGCACTTGGGAGGCAGCAGAGACAGGAAGATTGTTGTGAGTTTGATGCTTACCTGGGCTACATAGTGAGCTCAGGGCCAGTCTGAGCTAAAAGTGAGACACTGTACCAAAAGAGGACCTCCTGGCCAGGCAGGTAGTGCATAAATATAATCCCAGCACTTGGGAGGCAGAGTGGGAGGGTGGCCTGTGCTAATGAGTTCAAAGACGGTCTGAACTGCCTAGTAAGACCCTTCTCAAGAAAAAAAAGTTATAAATAAATAAAGAAGTAAGCAAAAGACCTTCGGGTATGTGGCTTGGTCCTACTGAGTCTCCCTGTAGCTGTGGCACCCATGTGGGGAAGCCAGTGAATGATCCTGGGGGACGTCCCTGCTCAGCTAGGCTTCTCCAAGCTCCAGGGAACGGAAGCCTCCTCCAGCCCCATGGCATGGCCTCAGCCTTCCGTGCATAGCTGGGTGATCTAGGGGAGAAGTGTGGGGTGATAGCATAGCCCACATCTAGTCCCTGCCCCACAGGTGCCCCTGTTCTTGTGACCTCTCTGAATGCACACAACCACAGCATGGCCAGCCACACCTGCTTGACCTTGACTCTTACTAAACAGACATCACCTAGATGGGAGACACAAAGGGAATGCGGGACAGGTTAGTCCTGTTCTGAACATCCACCTTCAGTAGAGGAGAGGGGGTGTGCTGGGCCCAGGAAATGGGGTAGAGGGAAAAGGAGTTCAAGGACAGTGACCTGGGATGGGGCTGTTTGTCTGAGAACACAGACTCCCTTTAATCTTAGATTTTCAGTTTGGGCCGGACCTTGTGGCACGTACCATAATGCTAAGCCCAGCATGCTGGAGGCTGAGGAAGGAGAGTCACCTGAAGTTAAAGCACAGGCTGCAGTAAGGTGAAGGCCAGCCTGAACTAACTACATAGGAAGACTCTATCTTAGAAAAAAGATGGGAAAAAAAGGAGGAAAGAAGGCAAGAAAGAAGCAAAAGAATTTCAATTTGAAAACAATCTCATTTATGAAAAAGAAGGTATTCTTATACCTATATTGTCTTATTTGTGTTACCATTGGTCCTGATTGTGCATGTGCGCGCAAACACACACACACACACACACACACACACACACACACACACACACACTGTTATATATGTGCATGCACAATTGCTTTTCTTGAGCCATTGGAAGGTAAGTGACACACATAGCGTAAATCCTTCGGTGAGTATTCTCAAGAAAGGGCTATTTTCTTACATTTCCACCATGCAGTTATCCACCTGATAGGTTTACGCTGGTTGGTATATAGTAATTTCATTTGATCTTGCACTCACTTTTCACTTGTCCTTGTAGACCTTGTAATGTTCTTAGCCCGGTGTGCCCTGCAAGTGGATCCAGTGTGAGCTTGGCGGTTTTGTCCATTTGTCACGGTCCTTTAGCTTCCTTTAATCTGGACTATTTCCTCAGACCTCCTTTGTCTTTTATGACTTTGAAAAGTCAGGGCACCTTTGTGAAGCACTGTAGACACAGGAGACTTGGCCTAGAGTTTGGGTGAAGACACCTGGGCCGGCATCCAGTAGCTTTGTGAGAATAGGCAAGTTGCTCAGTCTCTGAGCCTCGTTTAATCCTCTGCAAACTCAGAATAAAAATGGATCTGTATTGTGGGGTTGTTGGAGTCCTTTCGCCCAGTTAGCAAAGCAATCCGTTCTTTGTTGTTGACAAGTCTCTGTGGCGCAGGCTCAGATCCTCCGGCGTCTCAGACATCGAGGGGCTCTGTAGTCTGAACAAGTAGTGGAAACAGGCTGCACCAGCTGAAGGTCCAGCAGGGACACAGTCCCTGCTATGGACAGCAGCCAACCAGGGCCAGCCACACAAACACTCAATGAGTGATGCCCCATCAAACACCGGTGCAGCTGGCACACACGCTGCACTGTTCCGTCAGCCCTCAGAGGTGGCTGGCAGAGCACAGAGAAGGGTGACCCGAGAGATGCTCAGGGACGGAACCTGCCGGGGCTGGATGGATGGTCCCCACCCTGAGGGGGAGGGGAGCTCTGCACAGACCGTGGGTTCTGCTGGTGGGAAGACAGTGTACAGGTTTCTTTGACTGCTGTGTGGCTTCTGTGAGGGCCTGGAGCTCTGCAGAGACTCCCTGTGACCAGGTACTGCTCCTGTTTCTCTTTTCTGACCTAAAAAGGAACCGCACAATGTGGGAAATGGTGCTTAAAAGGTTGGGAGGTGGGCGGACAGCACAGAAGTGGTTAAAGGGACTCTAGAAACCTTCCTGATCTCTGAAGTTTGAGTCTCTTCTGAAATTCAACTGCCAAGGCTCCATACAAAGCATGCCATCCAGCTATCTGTTCATTCATTGATCTACCCATTCAACTCTCCCTCCATCTACCTGTCCATGGGTGCTTCCAGTGAGGGATGGCGTCGCCCGTGGCCTCCACAGCTTTACCTCACCATCCCAGTAGCAGCTCCTGCGGCAGCATCAAGGAAGGAGTTGTTCCGCAGACTTCCCTCCCCACTCACCACCTTCATCCATTTAGAAATGCCTAAGCCAGGGATTTAGCTCAAGTGGTACCATGCCTACCTTGGAAGCACAAGGACCCGAGTTCATTCCCCAGTACTGGCAAACAAAACAAAAGAAAACAAACAAAAAACCAGAAATAACTTTACTTAGTTTAGCTACTTGGGAGAAACAGTTTTCCAAAGTGAATCATAAATCTCCCTTCCTTCATAGAAGATTTTGTGCCCCTATATCAGTGTGTTTCTGGAGGACCCAGGTCCCCTCTCTGTGCTCTGCTGGGCCCCACATGGGCTATTCAGAACTGTGCACAAAGCGATCTGTGTTTTCCTAACTCATTTTGTACCTGTTTGCCTTGATTCTGAGATGCCTATCATCTGCCACGTCTTACAAGTCTTGGCATGCCTCTAGTGATTTCATCTTTAAATGGTCTTGAGCTGGGGAATTTGTTAGAATTTGGGTAAGCATAGATCCTTTATGCATTTATTAAAGACTGTTTCATCATTAAAGCACTGCCGCTGCCTTTGTAGTGGCCATGTTTGCCTTATTTATGAAATGCCTTAGCCTTCCGGCAGCTGAGGTCCTCGGATGAGGGAGTCATGCACGTGGGGTGGCACGGTGTGGGTGACCTGCTCCCCCTGGACCCTCACTACGTTGTTCTCTGCTGTGCTGGCCAACCCCTCTCTCAGAGGCAGCGTGAGGGGAGATGGGAGATGGGTGCGGGCAGCTGTGGCAGAAAGGTCTGAATTTCCTGAGGGATGGGGAGAGTCTGGGCCTCACTGACAGTGTGCAGGTGGCTGGAGAAGGGACCGTGGCCTCTTCACTCTTGGTGGCGATGACCAGCACGGATGAGGCTCAGCCCGGAGCCCAGCAGGGAGTCTGGGGCGCTGGTGTCCCCCAAAGGCCTGATGAGGGACTGACACCAGAGGTGAGGGAAGGACTTGGGGGAGCTGGGGCGCTCAGCCTGTAAGCAACCCATACGCCCTGGAGACATACAGGGCTCTTGAAGCACACAGATGGAAGGACCCCCAGAATGAGCATCTGCACTACATGGGACCCTTTCTATAGGTCAGAGGTCAGCGACTGGCCAGGTGGAAAGGCCGGCAGCGCACGCTCCAGAGCGGTCGTTTGTTCCCATCTCTCCCCTGAGATCTCTTCCCTTTGTCCCTCTCTAACCCTGGACAATGTGACCCTACTTCAGAAAGTGACGGCTTCTCCACATGCTTGGACACACATCAGGCCCTGGCTGCCCTCCCCTCCACCATCTCTGCTGCAGCTGTGGGCACAAGGTCCCCTCTGCCCAGTTCCCACCAGCAAGGTCTTGGATGTGGGGCCGGCGGACTGATTTCAACTCTGTCTTCCTCTGCCCAGGATTTCTGTCAGCCACAGACTGGCCCCTGCTCGGGAAGAGTCCTTGTTTCAGCTTTGACATAGGTCATACTCGGGCAGGTAGAGGGGGCTGTAGTGCAGGGCTGCAGAGGCTGGGGCTGGGGGCCGGGGGCAGGCCACTGGGTCTGCCTGGCCCCCGAGCCTATATGTTGCCGGATTATGAGGTGCTGGCTTGTGAGTTGCTGCTGGAGCACCCGGTGTGCATTGGGTCCCAGCATGAAATCCTGCAGTATGCATACAACCCCATCTTCCCCACCAGGTGTGGCCTTGGAAGAGATGGGGGATGGTGGGAGGCTGTCACCAGCCTGGCTCCCCTGTCCATAGCACCTGTGCTGTCTCCTTAGGGGCTGGTATTTGATGCTGCAGAGTTCCCTCAGATCCACCTTCCTCTCAGAGTAAGGGATCAGGGTGGCCAGGAGGTGGGAGACAGGAACGGAGCTCACACACTGGGCAAAGGGGTAGAAGGGAGGTGCAGACAGGAAGTGGGCCAGGGCAGGGACCAGGGGGCGGATGGCAGCTGCACCCAGCACCCTCCTTAGGGTTCAGATCTTGGAGCTTCTACCCCAGCAAGTTCAGAGGGATAATGTGCAGAAATTCCGCGTCCTCAACATGCTCTTCAGCCACCTGCCAATGACGGGGGTGGGGGGAGGGTGGGAGGTGGTCCTCAGCATCGTGACACCTGTGACTGAGCCTCTGTCTGTCCCAGGAACCTCTGCCTACCTGGGTTTCTTCTCCGGGCTGTTCCTGATAGGCCAAGTGCGTCCTGGGCCTTGCTGGGCCCTGGAGTGTCCAGGGATCCAGCCCCCAAATGAGGGGCTGCACCAAGGCACAGAGGCCCCTTGGGAAGGACTTGGGGGGACTCCAGGAGCTTGGGTAGAGCCTGTAGCCTGTGATGTCCCCACAGGTCGCACTCAGTACAGGGTGATGACCCCTCAGGATGGCTGGGACATAAACCCAGTGCAGGCCCCACCTCAAGCTGGAGGGGTCACTCTGTAGAGGCTCCAGGGAGTGGTCACCTCAGGCCCCTTATCAGCCTCTCCTGTCCCCTACTGTGCAGTCCCAGCTCTGACACTGGCCATCAGCCCAGCACTCTTCATGTCCTTCCAGTCTCTTCCAGGGTGTGACTGAAGCCATGCATAGCGCCCTCTTGTGGCTGAGTGGTCTAAGTCCTGGGACCCTGACCTGTGTGCCCTGGGCTGTCCTGGGCTACCTCTAGTTCTGGTAAACCCTCCTCCCTCTCTTCCCATCTTGACAAGGTCTGGCTTCCCATGTCTCTCCTGCCACCATGGATGCACACAGCTCTGTTTCCTCCTTCAGGGCTGCTTCAAGGAGAAGACCCTACAGGATGTGGAGAAATACGTGGAGGATGGGAGTGGCCACAGACCGCGGCCATCACTGCTCTGGCCCTTCCCCAGGCAGCAGGCTGCTCCTCACCATCCTTGGTCCTCTCCGTCCAGGTGGCTAAGGCCTCTTCTGTTGCCTTGTGTTCTGGAAGGTGGGCTGGGGGTGGCTTGTCCAAGAAGAGGATTCAGGGAGGTGCTGGGGGCCCAGCCCGGAGGTCCCTCCACTCCAGTCCACCCCAGGCAGGAATCCCCATCCTGCTGGGCAAGATGAAGAAAGCTGGGAAGGTGTTTTTGGCCATCACCAGCAGCGACAGCGACGACACTGATGTAAGTGTGTATGTAGACGGAGCCCTGAGCACTACAGGCAATAAATAAGGGGGCAGGGAGGAGCTAAGACCTTCCTACCCCCACCTCAGGCTGGCATCTTGAGTTCCACTGCACAGTTTTCAAGTTCTCAGTGAATGAGTTTTCCTGTCATCTTGCTCCAGGGCCCTGGGCGAGGGAGATGGTTGCTGGGCACAGGCCCAGCCTGAGCTCAGTGCCTTGACCCTTGTCCTGTCCCTGCCAGGTCATCGTGACGTACCTGTCTGCCCCTAGTGAGGTGTTCGGGGATAGGCCAGGGTGGGTGGCCAAAGGACAGAGAGGCCCAGGGCGCTCCATGTCCACCCTGCCCCCAGCAGTGACCAGGCCTGTGGGTGGTCCTTTCCCCAGGAGGCGGGGACAGGGCACTGACTGCTCTTGTCAGATGTCCCTGGTCTCTCTGCAATGTAAGGGGCTCTGGAGGTCGTTCTGCTCACGGGAAGTCAATGCTATCTCACAGCCACCTTTTGACACTTCCCAGGGCCCAACTTGGCTGGGACACTGAGGAGCAGGGCCCTCCCACATCCAGCCTTAGGGATGTCCTGTCTGACAGGGAGCTGCTTCGGTGTGTCCTACTTCCCAGGGTGTGTGTGTGTTCCCTCCATTCCTACACCTACTCCACCCTGTCCACAGGCTGAAGCCTCACCCAGCCCCATGGAGGACCTGCTTCTACCTGACTGTGGTGGACATGCAGAAGCCCCGCTTCTTTGCGGTGGGACAGTCCCGAGACAGGTCAACACGGTCAGGGCAGGTTGCGGCCCCATCCGCCTTGACCCCTACGTGGCTGGCGGGTGCCTTCCTCCCCTTGGACTTGACCAGACTGTGGCTGCCACTGGCTCTGCTGGCCTGTCTGTCCCTGCAGGCAGATAACCGGGGCCACTCTGAGGCTCTGCAGCCTCTTCCCTTTCAGGGGAGAAGCGGCTGTCTTGGTTCAGGGCCCCTCAGCCCCTGCCAGGACTCAGGGAAGCTCTGCATGGGCACGTACACAGGGTGGCACCAGTACTGTGCTGTCTACTCTGGGGGTGCCACCGCCTGTCCCCTGTGGCTCCCCCACCCGGAGCCCACATCCTCAGCTCCCCACGGACACGAAGGCTGAGCCAGCCCCGGGCCTCCTTGGTGGGCAGGCTCCGTGGCCGTGTGTGTGAGCTGCTCGGTACGAGGAGAAAAGACATGGTGTACAGTGGGGACCGCATCGTTGGGGACATTGTCACAAGAAGCAGCAGGGCTGATGGACTTGCCTGTGGTTCCCGAGCTGCCTTGCGAGCTGGCCATCAGGGCCAGAAGGGTGAGAGGAGAAGAGGCTCAGGTCTGGGGAGGAGGTGCCTGCCTTGGCTTGTCCTGTGGAGGGTTTGGGGCTGAGGAATTGCGTCCACTCTGTGGCCTGTGAGGGAGGATCTGTCTTACACGCAAGGGATGAGGGAGCCAGACAGGCTGTCCCTTTGCGTGAAGTCTCACGGGCCTGAGGCCCCTGGTGTGACTCCATCCCAAGCGTCCCCAGGGCTTCGCTCTCCTCACTGGCACTCCTTAACCAGTGTGTGGGAGGCACCTCTATAGCACCTAGGGTCATCTCGGGGTCAAGGCTTAATGAGAACCCAACATTTTGGGGCTTGTTCTGAGGCTGCTGGGCCTGAGTCACTTCCATGTGACTCGGGGAAGGTCACCCACATCCCTGAGTAACATTGTCCCTGGTTGCCTGGGGCTTGTCTGTCTCTGCTGTGGTGGGCTGGAGTCTCATCTGCCCAGAGTCGAGGACGTGGCGGCCGGACACGTGCTAGGGGGATCTGTTCTCTACCGTTTTTTGGAGGTGGGGGTAAGGAGAAGGATGGGGTGTCGGCCATGTCCAGTCAGGCAGTGTGAAGTCTGGGTCAAGGTCATTTGGAAACAGGTGACAACTGATCGATGGCATTCTGTGACCTCGGGCCGCCTGTACCTGCGCAGGGTCTCACACCGCGCATACCTCAAGTCCGACTTCCCGGGGCCAGAAGGCTCCTCACACCCTCACGGTGTTCGGGGAGGTCACGCTCCTCTACTCCCAGGGTCGCAGAGCCATTTTTACACCAGGCACAGGGATGGGACAATTGTAGGTTACAAGCGATCCTCTCCACCGAGGAGACTCACGTAGGCGGGGAGGGCAGGTGGGGCACGCTCTTCCTCTCCCACCCCGCCTGGATAGGCTTTGTCTCTAGCCCCTGGAGCCCAGAGGGGATTTGCAAACGCACCTCTTCCGTGCGATCTTGACCTCTGGCGCCCTCTGCCGGCCAATATTCCCACAGCGCCCGCCGGCTGCCTGGGGGCCGGCGGATGGCGCGGCTCTCCCGGCTGCTTCCTGCCCTTTTATTCTTGCGGCAGAAACTTAAGTGCTGCCTGCTGGGTGGTGTCTTTCCGTGGCCCACTGGCCAGCTGTGATCGTTATCTGGGGTCAGCTGGACAAGGGTCCTGAGAAAATGAGACTCAGGGCCGGAGAGCTGAAGGGTCCTGGGAAAAAGAAGAAAGGAACACATTCCCTTGTGGCTGGACTGACCAGCCTGGCCCGAGCAGACCAGGAAGCCAGAGGTTCCCACGGCAGCCGGTTCAGCGGGAATCCGTGAATCGCTGAGGAATCCTGGGCGGGAACCGGGAGGGATGGAGCTGCTCCATCTCCACTTGCGTTCGTCTCTGTAGATGCCACCCTAGTGGGCTGTGGAGGAAGCAGGCCGGTCTAGATCCTGCTCTTGCTTCCTATTCTGTGGCCACAGGGTGAGTGGCCCCGGCGCTCAGAGGCCTCGGGCTGCCAAGGTTAGGACAGTGGTGACTAGTGGGGTGGCACTGGCCTTTGGGGCGCTGGAAAATTCACAGGAAATTTTTTGGGTCACTCGTGAAGAATTTCTTTAGGTAGAATTTTTTCTTTTTTTGAGACAGTGTCTTTGTAGTGAAATGCTGCTCCTGAACTCAGTCTTGAACTCAGCAATCCTCCTGCCTCTGCCTCCCGAGTGCTGGGATTACAGGCTGCTGGGATTACAGGCATGAGCCACCACGCCTGGCACTGTGGTGTGTGGTTCTGATTGCTGCTTGGCCTGAGTCACCATGCCCGGCATTGTGGTATGTGGTTACTGGGGATCGAACCTGGGCTCTTGAGCTTGCAAGGAAGGTGCGGGAAGCGCTGAGCTAGGTCCCTAGGTAGAAATTCTTATTGTAAATTGTTTTTCTTCTCCTGTGTTATAGTAAGGACATTATATTGAGTTTTTAAATGATGAAGATATTTATGGATTTCAATTCAGGATGGCAAAAGGGGCACTTAAATATTTTTCAGAGTTGGGTATGAGAAGACCACAGGTCCCGAACCAGCTGCACCCCTCCAGATTGTTGCAGCTGAACCCCTTCCTCATAGGCCCTCTGGGCGTTTTCTGTCCCCACAGTCCTTGTGAGCACCAAGGTGCTCGGGTTGGGGTCTACACCTTTGCTGTTGGGGCTGAGCTTCCTGCTGGCAGAGTGGCAGTTCCCGCTGGGAGGTCCCCATGAGCCGGAGCTCTCCACAGGGTCCTGGCTTCCACCTGGGCTCTTCTGAGGCTGGCTTCTTAACTTGTCGGTCTCAGAGGCTCTCTGGCCAGGGTTCCTGGCATGTGTGTGTCCCTCAGCCAGGGTCTAGCCTGCCTTCTGCTCGCCAGTAGCGCAGAGGAAGGATGGAGAAGGACTGTGAGCCACTTTATCCCTTGGGAGTGGCACAGAAGCAGGGTCAATGACCTGCATCTACACGACCCCCATCCCAGCCCAGCCCCAGGCCTGGCGGTAGTGGTAGCTCTCCAGGGAAGCATGTGGTCGGATTCCTCCATCTTCATATTTACTAAGCAAGAGAGCTAGGGGCGTTGATGAAGAGCCTCAGGATTATGGTGTTTTCTGCAGTGGCTAAAACCTCTTTGTCACCTTTAAAGTTACGCACTGTTGGATGCCAGTAGCTCACCCTGGAGTGACAATGCTAGTGTCCAGGTCCAGGGAGCAACATGACATCCAGCAAAAACCTGGCAATGAGGAAAGCAAGGCTACTCTTCTGAGAAGTGGGCTGTGACATCAAGGAAATGGTTTCAGGGAGAGACAGAGAAGCAGGCCTGGGTACTCTGGCTTCCCAGTACAGCGAGTGTGCCTTGGGGAGGGCTGGGCTGGCCAGGTGCACCCAGCACTCCAGCCGTGGAGTCAAATCTGCTGCCACGCGGTGCTATAGCTATGGCTTTATGGGCCTTGTTCCTAGAAAGCTGGGCTTGAGATGGATCTGCTTCCCTCACAGTGAAGAAGAGCAGTTTTTGGATGAGGCTGTCGGTCAGACCCTCAACTACAGTGGGTTCTCCAAGCAACAGACGCTCCCCGAGAAGCCTTTCGGATAGAAGCCCCCATCACTGCTCTCTATAATCAATAAGATAAACAGATAAGCAAGGATGAGCAACAATTTAATGTTTTTTTTAAAGGATAATACTTAAATATTAAGCTAACATTTCAAATGTATCGCCTTGGCTTTTCTATACATCATATTTACATAATGACTGATTTTGCCTCAGGCCAGCTATCCCCGGCAAAGGACAGAAATCAAGAAGCATCTGCCCCTTCCTACCCTTCTCTCTTGTCCGTTTTTATTTTAAGTTGAGCGTTTCTGAAAAATAAACGCAAAATTAGGTTTGAGTGTAAAAATCCTAGATGGGCTCTGCAGTCTAGAGCTGTGTTTTCTTCAAGGAGACCTGGCCCAGAAAGGACAAATATTCCCCTCAGAGGGGTGCAGTGACCGAGGTTAGGGATCACTCACACCTGTCAACTGTGACCGCTAAGCGAGCGCACAGCCGGCACAGGCTGCTCTGTAAGGTGGGGCTTCTTTGCCATCCAGCCTGGCATGCTAGTTTCAAACCTCTGCGTTTCCCCTTGTAGGAACTGGCCCTCTCTGCTAAGGTGGGTGCCAAAAAGAAAGTCTATCCTGTTACAGCATCAGCCTTCAGATACGGAAAATAACTACAGCAAGATTATTTCAGTAAAGTGCAAACTGCTTCCACAGAGGTGGGTGACATTCTGTTCGGGACTTTGAAATGTGTGTATGCTGTGGAACTGTAGTGAACTACAGTCTGAAACACGTAACCGAAGACTTTCCCATGTGGATATAAAATTTGAGAGAAAGTCCAGCAAATCACTTCCAAAATCCCAGGAGCCCCCGGTCCGCATCCATGCTGCCTTGCTGTCACGTGAGTTTTTCACGTCATCTGGACAAGATGGAGACCTCGGAAGACCTTTTAAAGGAACAAAACATTAAGAGATTATGACTCAAGGGTTTCAAACCCTAATGTTACAGGCAGCGCTTCGTTCCTACGGAACACAAAGCACTCCGTTTCTTCCACTTCTAGTAGCTCGTCCAGAGAAGCCACCACCAGGTCGTGCTCCTGCAGCATCTCCGGGTAGCGGGACGCCACTCGCTCGATCCTTGCTGAGCGCCGCACAGGGGTGATGAGTTTCATGTCCTCCACTTCCAGCATTCCGCTTTTCCTAAGAGATAGATAACAAGAGAGGCATTTATTTACTTACTTTTTTTGAGACAAGGCCTCACTATGTGGTTCAGGCTGGCCTGGAACTCGTGGCGATCCTCCTGCCCCCCACCCACCCAGTGCTGGGTTTACAGGTGTGGCCACTAGGTCCAGCTAAGAGATGCACTTAAAACCCGTAACTTGGAAAACATTCTACTCGTTGCTCCTCGTTTCTTACGCTACAATGAAACATGACAGATATTTCTTTGTAAGTCCATACAAGAGATGTCTAGAGCACCTGTCGTCCTATAATAGCTTCTCCCTAACTTCCGGACTGGATATGTGGTGGTCTCCTGCTCTGGATGAACTAAGCACACAGAAAGCACCAAACGAGTGTCAAGTGTGGTTTTTTATTTGAAGCAACTGCTTTGCAACTGGTGTGTGTTTATCTCGTAATCCTATAAAAGAGTTAGTAAGTCCTTAAGGAAATAGGCCTCATACCAAATTTGGTTGGATTAATGACTTCTCAGACTTTTTAGTTCTGATAGAAAATTATTCAAGATGGCCTTTCAGATGGTGAACCAAACCACAAACTGAGCACCTTCCTTGTAAATAGTGGGAAATAGCCTGGGGGTAGGATGAGAGCCTCCTGCGTATAACAACTCCATCTACAATTCACAAACTGCCAGGCAACACTGGTGGCCGAGTCTCCTGGATGCTGTGGTAACATGCTCTAAAGGCAATGAGAAGGGACACACTGCTTCTGTTCCTCCCTGGCTGTCTCCAGTGGGGAGTGGTGTGTCCAGGAGAGGGCACAGATAGGCCATCCAGCTGTTTTCCAGGTAACTACAACACACAGCTACTGTCCTAGGGCTCTTTCAAGACTGGGAGTGCAGATAACATTATATTTAGCTTTCTAAAAATGATACAATACCCCCAACATAGCTCTTTAAAATGATGATAGGTTTTGCCCTGGATGTGTATTTGTTAAAACAGCAGAGCACTTCTGAGCAGTCTCTGACCAGTACAACTGCCTCCCCGTTCTCATGGGACTCTGTCCTGCTCCTTCCCTTGCACAGCTCTGGAGGTGGCGCCTGCCCGGGACCTGGTGCAGCACCCCCACCCCCCACCCCCCAGCCCTTTGGGCTAGCCAGGTGAGGAAGGAAGTTGAGGTATCGGTGGTCTGCTGTTACTCCGGATCAATGCCAGAAAGACTGAGAACCGAACTGGAATTTGGTCTGGGATCACAAGGCCTGATTGGAGTCTGCTTACCTAGGGATGGAGGAGATCTGTAACTTGATACCCGGATGATTGTCCTGTCTTGCCTCAGATATGTGGGGCGTTGCCAGAACCTGGCCCCTCTCTTCAGAGGGAAGACAAGACTCTCCAGATTCCCCCTTCTCAGCCAGCTCTTCCACTGATGTGATGTTAGTTGCAGCAACTAAAGAGTCAGAGGCAGTTCCTGTGTAAGGGAAGGAAGAGAAGAATTTAGTAAGGATCGGTAAAATGAAAATGTAACGTATACAATGATTTCCTGGTGACCCTCATGTACTCCATGTAGTAAATAGGAACCCTATTGTAGGGCCACGCAGGCAAAATTAGTTACAAGTGCCACTTCAAATCGCTGACTTTAACTTCATCCTGCCAACTGACCAGATGGCCTCTGGGCATAGACACCCTTTCAGCACTGAGCACACAGCTGGTCTTAGCCTCGGGGTCTCTCAGATGGACTAATCGCTGGCCTTCTACCCTTACACCATACCAGCGATGATGTCCCTGCTTACTTAATCAATTTCCCCATTCTTTCTCTTTCCAGGGATGGATAATAATGTGGTTATTACCTTAGACAGTGAGTTAAAATACCCTGTGTTAGCTTAATTTTCATGATAGCTCCACCATTACCACCAGAATGAAAGGAAGTAAGTTAGACTAAGACAGGCTGGGAACCTGAGTGTTGTTGGTTGGGCTGATAGTCAACAGAGGCACGAATTTCTCTTCTTTCTTTCCATCCCTCCGAAGGTGCCAGATAATATGGTGCCAAATATCTCACCTGCAGTGTTACTTCCAGAGTCTACTTTGGAGTATTTAGTCTATAATCTTATTTCCAAAGCAGGGGCCCAATTAGCTGTAAGTTTCCAGTGCTTGTTTCCTAGTTAGATATATTCTTTTAAAAAAAAATCATTATTATTATTTTTTAGTTTTTTGAGACAGGGTCTCAATTTTCAGTTCAAGCTCTCCTCGAACGCAATGGCAATCCTCCTGCCTCTGCCTCCAGTGCTGGGATTACAGGTGTGAGCCACCACGCCCAGCTGTTAAATATATTCTTAAAGGAAACAGTTGTGTCACCTTCTAAGAAATATTCACTTTATTTTTTTTCAAGCTAGCTTGTTTTTCTTCCTGTTCATATAACAAGTGTGACAAATGATAGTCACATGCCTGGCATAGCAGCTCATAGGAAGTCCTCTAAATGTTCCAGCCGAAGATAGCGATGGTTAAAAAGAGTCTCTGGAGAAGGCTATTTAGAGAGATGGCATGAATTCAGATGAATGTTGGTGGGTTTATAATGATTAAATACAGAACTTAAACAAATGCCTGAGTCATTTGTCTTCTTCCACTACAACTCCAGGAGAGCAGAACACTTGAGGTTGCTGTGGTGGAAACAACCTTTGCTCAATTTTGGCCCCATAAATATTTGTAAAAACAGAAAAAAATTGCTGATGGCAATGGCTGAAAAGGTCAGGCCAAGAAAAGCAAGAAGTGAGAGGCATACTGCGAGGATACAAAATGACAGTACCTTCTGTAGTTCTGTTTTGATCTTGCAAAATATTAAGAACAACTTCTCGCAACTCTTGTATTGGCTAGAGGGAAGAAGAAAATAAAAGAGTACTATTAAAAGCATTCATGGGGAAAAAAAAGAGCCAAAGAACTCTGTATAGCATCAAATAAACTTCTGGTATTAAAAATATTTCCTTTGTTGTCTATGTGTAAACAACATTTAAAAGGTTTTATAATTTCATGAGAAAAACGGAGGAACAAAGAAAATGCTGGTTAAATATTAGTGTTGACTTCAGTAAAAGATGTGTTCAAAGTTGTTTATCACAAAATTTCTAAATCAAATTCTATTTTCCTACCAACTTACATTATACTATTGAAGATACTATCCTACAGAAAGATTCTAGCCCAAAGGGAAAAGTATCATAAAGAAAACATATCACATATTTTTAGTGTTATCTTCGTTCAATTGTTTTTTTCATTATAAAAGTCATATACTTCATTTCAGAAACATTAAACAACAGGTTAAATTTAACAAATAGTTACTAATACTGTGATCACCCAAATACAATCTTCATTAATGTTTTATGTAATTTTCCTCAGCCTTTCCTTTCTTTCTTCTTTAATTAGTAAAACAATATACCTTAAAAAAGAACATTATGGAAAAATAATTTCCAGATAAAATTATTTGAGACAAACTTCATATGTTCCAAATATAAAAACCATAAAACAAAGTGGAACAATATGAAGTGAACTGTACATTTTCATAGAGAATTACAGCTGAAGGTCGTCTAACTGACATGAGATTCTGTAGCAAATTAACAATAGTTATATACTGACAATAAGATCTAAAAAGCAAAGCTTTCTATAGAGTTTTAAAAAAAAACCCCTAAAATAGAAATTATGGTTTTTATAATTTTTTTCTTTGAGACAAGGTCTTGCTTTTTGTAGTTCAGGCTGGCCCTGAACTCAGGCTCAAACTCACATCACAGCAATCCTCCCGCCTCTGCCTCCCAAGTGCTGGGGTTACATGCATGAGCCACCACGCCTGGCACTGTGGTATGTGGTGCTGTTTGCTGCTGGGCATGAGTCTCCATGCCCATTAGTGTATATGGTGACCAAGGATTGAACCCGGGTCCTTGCGCTTGCAAGACAGGCGCCGGAACCACTGAGCTAAATCCCCGGCCCTAAAATTTTTCTTGTACTGGGGATTGAACTAGGGACCTGGTACTTGATGGGCAGGTGCTGTGCTGCTGGACTAAGTCTCTGGCCTTAGAAATTCTGCTTTAAGATTAAGGTAGTTGGAAGAAATGTATAGAATGCAGGGTAAGAAATCTGAATGGTATAACAATGTCAGCAAGTAGACAGGCTTTGGTTAGAGATGGTGGTTTGCGCACGTTGATTTCTTTTAAAACTCTACTGAAATGATAATCAGGGGATGAAAAAGAGGCAATAACTGCAAAGAACAGGAGAGAATAAATAACTATGAAATTTGGAAGTTGGAACAGAAGGAAGAGAAGTGACAAACTTGAGTGTTCAGAACCCTTAGCCAGCGCTGCGCTTGAGGAAGGACCTTAATAATCTCACGGGACTGGAGGAAGGTGCAGGAAGGGCAGGTGGGGTCCAGATCTGGTGGACTCAGAGCATCTGTTCCAAAAGAATCCTTCAAATCCACCCTGCACCCATGGAGCCTGCTGACTGCACCCCATACTGTGGGAATGTACTCCGCAATGTGTGGGAGACATCATGAAAGACAGGGGTGTATCTCCTGAAAAGCGTAAGTGAAAGTTTCTGGGCTGAGGGTTGAAACTTCCAGGTCTCTTCTCCCTCACACCACTGGCAGCCTGGTTTCTAACTTCCGGGAAGGAGACTGGCAGAGGCTTCTCTGGAGAAGCTCATTGTAGGGGGAAAGATCTAAAAATACTGAGGTTGAGGGTTCTTTACTAAATTGTTGATACCAGATCACTCTGTGGTAAAGCCTCTTCCTTATGTGGTTTCCAATCCACCTCTTACATGCAAACGGCCCCAGTATATCAGCATCTGAATAAAGCCTTGAATGAGTCATAGAGGAAGAAAAAAACGATGAGAGAGGGAGTGGGGGAAGGAGGAACAAAGTGAAGTGAAGTATGGGAGAAGAAGCTGGTAAAGTAGGAAAAAGAGAAGTTGCTATGGGCCCTAGGAAGCACGAGATTCACCCTCAACCCGAGAAGGGTAGAAGGGTGTCTTTGGGTGGTGGTGCAGGGATCCCACAATGACAGGTGATGGAGACAAGAAAACGCGCGGATTAACAGGTCCAGGCAGGAATAAAATGGAAAGGTCTCCAGGGAAGAAAAAAAAAATCAACAGATAATCTGATGTTTTAAAAGTACTTAAAAACTTGGAAAGGAGTATGGAACATAACTACAAAGGCAAAATAAGACAATAATTAATTATAGGAAAAGTAGAAGGTGTGTTTGAACGACAGTTACCACAGAATATACTACATGGGTCAACACATTTAACAATGTGAACGCTAGAGAAGGTGACCACAATTTCCAGGTGACTCTAATGGAGCATGGAGGATGGCAAAGGTCCAGGAGGTGAGAGCTGGGTGTGTGCGCATGTGCTGGAGTGAGTGTGAAAGGGGTTCAAACCTCATTCTGCATAGTCGGAAGTCTGCAAATTATATCTAAAACTGATAACATCAAAACCCAGTAATGTCTTCTGCTACTACAGAGGTTAAAATAACCACTGGGATCTGGGAAAGAGAAAATAGGAGGGAAAGCAGGCAGAGGTGTTATGGAATAAACCTTACTGATTATCTATCTGATTGTTGAAATGGTGTGATGCAATGCTCTGAGAACGATCACTGGAACAGGTTCTGTAGAGTAACAGTATGAAAGGCAAAATGATATTTAAGTGAAGAGTCATAAAATTATTTGATGTTCTTATTAAAAAATTACATAACCTTTCCCTTTATGTTTCAGAGTTAAAAAATTATCTCAGGTAATATCATTGCATTATTGATATAATTGAGCTCAATATAATTGAGCAGTATTGAGCTTAATATATTTTTAGTTTCTGTGTAGGTATTGGATATCGATGTCATAACTGTCTGTGTTATTACTTTCCCTAACTGCATATTTCTATAATTAGTGTTCAATGGGACACAGTCACTTGTCAAGAACACTGATTCTATTGCTTCCCATGAAATATTGAAAAGATATATTCTATTCCATATTCTGTGTATGACTTTATGAAGGGAAATGAAAGTTTAACACTGCATTATATAATTAACATATTACAAACCAGAGTGAAACCCTATGAGAGACAATTTTAAGAAGTCACCCACCCGAGACAGACACTCACTTTTGCTCCATTTTTAATGGCCTCTTCGTATAGCCCAATGACATCAAAGGTGCCTTTCCTTGCCAACAGCTTTGCTTTACAGATCCAGAATTTAGCAAATTTTTCAGCCTCAGGAATGTTGGATAAACTGGAAAATATTTCATTAGAAAGTACATCCTGGAAAAAAGAGAATACCCAGAGGCAATAAGTACTATTTCACCATTATTTTTAATATTTATCTCAGAATATGCAAGACATATGTTTCACAATCTGAGCTTTTTAAAACTTTCTACTTTACTGAGGTATAATGTACCTATAACAAAATGTACACATTTTAATTATGTCTCCATGATTTTTTAAAATTTTTTATTTTTTACGGTTTTTTGAGACAGGGTCTTGCTTTGTGGTTCAGGCTGGCCCTGAGCTCAGCTTCAAACTCACATCACAGCAATCCTCCTGCCTCTGCCTCCCGAGTGCTGGGATTACAGGCATGAGCCACCACGCCCGGCACTGTGGTATGTGGTACTGGTTGCTGCTGGGCGTGAGTCTCCACGCCCAGTATAGGTTATGTGGTTACCGGGGATTGAACCCGGGCCCTTGCGCTTTCAAGACAGGCGCCGGAACCACTGAGCTATATCCCCAGCCCTATGTCTCCATGATTTTTGATAGTTTGTTAGATTTTAAGAGTTACATGAGACCAAACAGAGAGAAAAATATTTATCATAGCAGAAGGTCCATGTTTTATATTTTTATATAGTGAAAAACAAAGATAGGGCTGAGGATGGAGCTCAGTGGTAGAGCACTTGACTAGAAGTGTGTGAGGCCCTGGGTTCAAGCTGCAAAAATAAAAACAAACCAAATGCTAGTTATCAACAATTCTTAAGTAATATTCATAATACTATATATTTCTAAATGGGAACAAAAACTACCAGCCAGAATTTCCACAAGACTCTGAACAGCAGAATGAAGGCTGGTACAGGTATGCAAAAATCAAGAGTGTTCATGTGGGTGTACTGGGATCACTGTGGGAATATATGAAAGGGTTGAGGGTTGACTCCCACACTGGAATTCTAAAATGGCTTCCGTCACGGCAGTGAAATGGACCAGGATGAATGGAGAGCTAACCACTGCCAGAGCCCGGGTAGCGGTTCACTCAGGCAGGAAGTACCTCCTGTTGCATCTAGAGATGTAGGGGGCACCAAGGTCAACTCACAGTCCAGAATCACTGAAATGTGGGGAAACTCATATGATATGGAAGAGGCATAAAACTCAACAAACAAGAATGAGCCCTGAGAAAAAAACTGAGGGGTCAAAAGGAATAAAATTCTGGAGTAGGGCAGTCAATATCTTTAAAGTGAGAGGAGCCATCATGACACTCAAATGGGCTGTTTTAGTAAAGACTCACAGAAAGGTAAGACAGGCACTTAGACAGTGTTGAAGGATGAATTCATGAGCTGACAGTTCAGCTGTGTATCCTCCCAGAACCCAAGATAGCGGAACACAGAAATGAATGGTATGAAATAAAATCTAGAGTTCTGAAGGACACATCCACTGTTCGGTAAATCTAATATCCACCTAAGAGCATTCCTGGAAGGAACTCTTCAGTGATCGAGTCTGCGCATGTACCAAAGCAACAGCACAAGGAACATTTTAAGAAGTGAACAAAGAGGGCCGGGAGTTAGCTCAGTGGTTCCAGCGCCTGTCTTGCAAGCACAAGGACCGGGTTCGATCCCCGGTAACCACATACCATACTGGGCATGGAGACTCACCCCAGCAGCAACCAGTACCACATACCACAGTGCCGGGCGTGGTGGCTCATGCCTGTAATCCCAGCACTCAGGAGGCAGAGGCAGGAGGATTGCTGTGTTGTGAATTTGAGGCTGAGCTCAGGGCCAGCCTGAACCACAAAGTGAGACCCTGTCTCAAAAAACCTAAAAAAAAAAAAGTGAACAAAGAAATAACTGTTTAGATTACAGTCCTCTGGAAAGTTAGGCAAGATGAATGAAAGAAGAATATTAGCATTCAGCAAACCAAGGATAAAGAGAAAACGTTTAAAGCTATGAGAGGAGGAAAAAATGGATTATTGCCACTGGAGGAATGAGATTCAGGCGGACATGTGACTTTAATAAATTCCCTGGAGATACAAGAAAAAAAGTAGAGCAGTAACTTCAAATTTCCCGAGGAAAATAATCTGAAATTAGAAAAATTACCTAGCCAGATTGTGATTACAACGTCAGAGCAAATGAATGACATTTTCACAAGCATTTAGGACTCAGAAAACTAACTGTTGAAAAACCATAAAGTTACTAATAAACATTAGAGTTCATAAAACAGACTTGAAACAAAATTACAAAAATGTAATATAAAAACTTGCAAACCACCTTTGAACTTATACCTAACATCTTGCTATTAAATTTATTATTGCCTCTATGAAATAAAACTATATAAGCATAGAAATGAGGGGAATAAACAAAAGTGGATTCATAGAAATTGAATTATAAAATAAGTTTAAACATACGTGTAATATGAGTGCATTATATGTGTATGGGCTAAATTTGCTTGTTATAAGCAGAGTTTCAGATCTGGTTGAAAAAATTGAGCTGTAAACATTCACACAGGGCATTCTCAAAATAAACAAACTCAGGAAAGTTTAAAATAAAGAGGTGAAAAAAATTCTGCCAGTAAAATTCTTACAGATGGTAAGATTAACACCAGAGGGCTGGGGATTTGGCTTAGTGGTTCTGGTGCCTGCCTTGCAAGTGCAAGGTCCTGGGTTTGATCCCTGGTAACCACATACAATAATGCTGCGTGTGGTGAACAACCATCAGCAATCAGTACCACATATCACAGTGCCGGGCACGATGGTTCACGCCTGTATCCCAGCACTTGAGTGGCAGAGGCAGGAGGATTGCTGAGTTTGAGACTGAGTTCAGGACCAGCCTGAACTACAAAATGAGACCCTGACTCAATAAAAAACTGAAAAAAAAAAAAAAAAAAGATTAATACCAGACAAAAGAGAAATTGAAACTAGTTGTGAATATTTAAGCAATTAACAAAGCTGTAAAAAGTAGAAAGCTAAAATCGATAAACTTTACAAATGACAAAGAGAAACTGACTAAACCTAGAGAAACTTCAGTATTTCTTTCAGAAAGCAACAGATTTAGTAAACAAATAGAATATATACTCTTTTCAAATTCCTTTGGAATATTTACTGGAAATTAACATAAAGATACCAAGAAAAGAATCTACAAATCTAGAAATTCTGATACTTTGCTAAGAAGACTTTTGGGTTAAATTAGAATTCAACATGGAAACTCTAACCATTTAGCAATGAACATGAAAACGTATCTTATTAAGGTGTTGTTTCTTAGTTCCAAACCCTCTTGTGCACCCCCTGCTATGTATGTTAGAGCTGGAACTCTGCTTAACAGCAGCTTTCGTTGGGCTATGCCAGCAGTGGGCACTAGGGGGAGACAGCGGGGACAGAGAAGGGAGGCGAGACCAGTGTTTTGTGCTTTCACCGCCGCAGTTTAACAGTCCCTCATCTTAGTGGTGGAGGCCGGCTTTAACCTCCCCTTTTTTTGTAGTCACAGGTCCCATCTGACTGTGCTCTTTCCAAGGCAGGAGCATCACTGGGTAGCAGCCTTTCCTCAAGGTTTGAGCCTAGACCTGAAGGACCCTTCCTGTCCCTGAGGTCCCAGTAGCTGCTGGGCTAGGGCTTTCAGTTCCCCTGCCCCCACCGTGGGAAGGACTGAAGGTTGTTAGAACTGCAGGAACAGCTAGTGTCTGCCATAGACTTGGCTGATTGCTCGTATGCGGGGAAACAAGCATTTTGTGTTAGTGCCGAGTGAGAGAGCAGGGAATCGTGGGTGTGGTTCTCCCCGTATGCTCCCCAGCTCTGCTTTCCCAGGCCCCGTGGTATGAGCGGCTTCCTATGGTTACTGCCACTGTTACTTTCGTTTACTTTTCTGTCAGCCCTCCACACCATGTACTGATGTCACAGTGCAGTAGCCATGTCCCCTGGTCCCTCTACCATTTTGTGCACCTGTGTTCACAGTGTGCTTCCGTTGCCAGCACCCTGTCTTGTCTGTGTGTTCAATGTCAGTGGTGCCTGGCAACTTTGTCTCCCCAAGAAAACCTAACAGCCATGGAAGTGCTAATGCTGCAACTTCCTCACCTCCGCTAGTGATGACTGAGGCGTGGCTTACATGGCCTCCAGTGTCCCCCCAGGGCTGTGCCCTGCTCACTCTCCAGGGACTAGCTTGATACCACACCCTGTTGGCCTTCATCCCTTCCTGGTCTCACAACATCACTTCATGACCAGTTTTCCTCGGAAACGTCTTCTTAATAAACTACTTCTTTTTTTTTTGTTTGTTTGTTTTTGGAGACAGGGTCTCGCTTTGTAGTTCAGGCTAGCCCTGAGCTCAGCCTCAAACTCACATCACAGCAATCCTCCTGCCTCTGCCTCCCGAGTGCTGAGATGACAGGCGGGAGCCACCACGCCTGGCACTGTGGTATGTGGTACTGGTTGCTGCTGGGGTGAGTCTCCATGCCCACTATGGTTGTGGTTACAGAGGATCGAATCTTGGTCCTTGCGCTTGCAAGACAGGGACCAGAACCACTGAGCTAACTCCCCGGCCCGATAAACTACTTCCTAATAAACTACTTGATAAACTACTTGCATATAAATCTTCCTTTTAAGAGTGTCTTCTGAGGGTATACACATGAGTAGTGAATCGCAACATTATATTTTAATTGAGATATTTTTGTGACTTGACCCTGACTGACAAAGTGCACTAGTCACAGCTGAGGGATATGAGCAAAGGAGAATGAAAGAAGCAAATTTATATACTAAACATATTTGTGAGAAAATAACAAAGACTGACTTAAATCATCTAAGTTTTCAACTAAAAAGCTAGAAAAAGAACAATAAACCCAACAGGTCTTGTCAGTCAGAGAGCTCTATAGGACAAAGGACAAACAGTCCTGGGCCCTTTACCTGTTATGCATTTAAAACTATGTTTTCTTCTGAGGCAGACAGAGGCCTACAAGTAGTTATTGCTAAAATGTATGACTCTTCCGTTGGGCCTACAAATGCCTAATAGGTAACTAAAAGCAGAACCAACACTGACCTTCAATTGTGTATCTTTTATTTAAAACCCTGGATACAGTCAACAGAATAGAGTTTACTGGCCCTAAATTTATCTAACCTATTTCATCCCCCTTCAAGATGGAAGACACCAAGACAGCAGAATCTGATTTTCAAGATTCACAGGGACATCTAATGACCGGCTTTTACAGAGTCAATCCTTCCCTCCTAGAATGTCTCCTAAAGTCTCCAGCCATTGTGCTGAACTGCGTCACCTGGGTCCCAGAAAAAACAGACACAAAGTAAGACAAGCTGTCTCGAAGACATCGTGAGGAAGAAGGAAGAGAGCAGAAATTCCTGAAAGAAGAAGGCGTGAGAGCCAGAGGAAAAAAGAGGAAGCTGGCTTTCCAAAAACCAGAGAGCCGGTTCTAGCAGCTGGACCACAGCTGGGAAAGACAAGAAGGCATATGTGCTAGGCCTCTGGGGGGCCCAGATAAGCTCTCTAGAAACCAGACTACGGACCTCTAACAATTAAGCCAGGCCTGAGTACATGTGCCTATGCTTCAGTCCTAAACAACTCCAAGTGACCCCAACTCAGTTACAATCAATTATAATCTACTCTATGCTGTGATTTGAATTCCCCCACCCCACCGGTCATGGGCTTTGAGCACCGTGACATTTTCTCAAAGGTCTGTGGAGGGACAAACACTTCGCCTCCTTCAGAAAGGAAGAGACTCATCCCTGACTGGAGTGAACTCTTTAAAGAGCTACTCCCTCCCTGCAAAAACTACACATAGACCAGTGATGGCAAACCAGTTAGAGCTTTCAGTGATACAAAGAGCCCACTCTGGCTCACATGCCAAAGGTTCGCCACCACTAATACAGACTCTGACACCTGGCTACTTGGAGTCATGATCTTGTTTCAATGGCTCTCACCCTGAGGAGCATATCCTGACTAATAAATCCACGATTTCACTTCTACTTCTGTGTGGCCTGTTCAGTTCTTTGTTCAGGATACCAAGAAGCCAGGGCAGTCATAACATAACCTCTGCTGATAACTGGAATGGAGCCACTCAAACCATGTACATTCTTCCAGAGAGATAAAACCAGGGCAGATGATCCTCAATATCAGTCTCCCGTGTGTGAGGCTGGGCCAATCTGATCTTTGCATGAGTGTCTACCCTCCAGCTACTACTCAAGCTGAACTCCTTTCTTTATCTTTTCTCATACTTTTCAATTAAAGCTTTGGGCTGTAAATTCATATTGTCACTTTAGTTTTAACTTCTATTATCAGTGAGGCAAAGATTCATGCTAGCCAGTGACAAGTGTAGACATAATGCACTAGAAAGTTATCAACCAAACCCATGGCAGCCTTTAAAAGAGATTACTGAAAAATATTTGATAAGTCTGATTTTTAAAAAGCTATAGAATTTACTATAATTGGCTCAAGAAATTAAAAAAAAACCTATACAGACAGATGACCACAAGAAAACATTCAAAAGATACATACAAAGAAGACCATTGTTTTTGGAAAGTACTAGGGATTAAATCAAGGGAAGTCCTCAAAATTTGAGATACTAATTCACTAATTTGCCCAGTCTCAGGTTGAATTTATGATCCTCCTGCCTCGGCCTCCCAGAGAACTGGAATAACATTCTATGCTACAGTGTCTGGCTGGGCCAAAACCCTTGAGCTCATTTTCCTCACTTACCTCTTCAATGAGTTGCAGACACTCTGTCAGAGTGCTGTTAATCTTATTGGACAATTCCAACTGTGCTTTCTTCTCTTCCTCTTCTTCCTCAATGCTCTTCCAGAATGAAATATTCATTTCCTCTATTACTTTTTTTTTGGTTTTAAGTTCCATAGGAGGCCGCTTATAGATTTTCCCCTTTGATTTCTGCCATTCTTCTAGCTGTTTTCTGTTATGCAATTAGAGGGGAAGAAGATTATGGCTTTAGTTCTTTTTCTTTACACATGGTCTAGCTTCTCAAGTGTATGATATGCAGTGATCAGTCATAGCTAAACATTCAATTACAGAAGAAGTCAAGAGAGTAGAATAAAAAAACAGTTTCAAACAGGTACTGGCAATACTGGATGGTTCCCAGCCATCAGAAGGCAGAAGTTTAGGCTGGACATAGTGGCACAGACCTGTGATCACAGCGCTTGGGAGGCTGAGGTAGTATGATCGCTGTAAGACTGAGGCCAATCAGGGCTACATAGCTGGTTCAGTACCAGCCTGAACAACATAGCGAGACTGTCTCAAAACCAAAAACCCCTGGAAGCAGATGTTAGCATAGCTAGGATTATAGATCACTGAGGAACAGCCAGCACTTTACTTTTCAAGTACTTTGGTTTCCTGATCTTTCTTCATTTCACTTCCTTTCTCTGTCTCATTTCTCCCACTTTATTCAACCCACGTCCAGTAAATGGGATTCTGTCCTCAACAGGGTATTGGTGCTCAGTGATCAACTTCACTCCATTCCTGAGCCCTCTCCCGACCACACACAGCTCCCTTCCTCTCAGGAACTAGATCAATAATTTCAGGGCTCTTTTCATATGTAGCTGCTTGTGCCAAGTCCTACTCCTTGCTGTCTCCTGCTGTTCATATTCTTCACTCTTGCTTCTCAGCAGGGCCTAGTCTGCACTTTGAGGGCAGAGGCGCCAAGTCTTGTAGATCGTGTTTAGATGTAGGCTACTTAGTTCCTCTGAATTACAACTATGCATCAATAATTTGGAAGCGTACATTATTTCACCCTAGATTTCTTCCTGAAGCCTCAAACTATGAGAAACCTACTGCCTAGCTGTTATGCTTTCATGTCTGATAGGTGTTTTAAATTTCACACCATCCAAAACAAAGCTCTTGATTTTCCTCTCCAAATCTGTTCCCAGTTTTCTTCACTTTTATAAGTAGTATCCCAGTCTATCCAGCTTCTAGGGCCTAAATCCAGGCACTGTCTTTGACCTTCTCCTTTCGTTCACTCCTACCACCCAGAAGTGATTCAGTATTGCTTCTGTCTATACTCTGCGGCTGAGAAGCACAGTTTAATGCAGCTCACGTGTTTGTTTCAAACCTCATGCCATTCCACTCTCCCTCTCGCTCAGTACCCCAGGAGCTCTGGCATCACTTCTGGCTCCTGATGCATGCTCATTCAGTCTCATACCTTAAGTCCTCTGCTCAAAGATACTTCCTTGAAAAGTAATTATCTATCATTTTCTTGCCTTATTTAATCAAAGTGTGGATCTTGTATCCCCACCACTAGAACACAGGCTCTAGGAGAGCAGAAATCGCCATCCAGTGCCTAGCACTGTGCTTGGTGCACTCAGGTGTTTAACATAAATGGTAAAATTCACCGCTTTGAAGTGTATGATTCTGGGAGTGTACACGCACCAAGTCATGTGAACATGACCATCATCAAGAGGCAAATCTGTCCTCACATCTAAAATGTCTCCTCATGCTGTTTGGTTATCAACCCTGCCCCCAACCCTAGTTCCCAGAAATCACTCATCTGTTTTTGCCCTCACGGTTTTGTTTTCCCCAGAAAGCCAATAGGTAACTTTTAATATACGAATGCCATCAACTCTTTGGCTGCTCTCCCTTTGACCCTAGAGAACAAGTCATTCAGTGCCCTTTACTCTAACCATCTACTTACTGATAGAAATTGAGATATTTGAGATGTTTCTCCAAGCTCCTGGTCATCTTCCTATTTCCTTATTCCTCCTTCGAATCACACATGAAGACAGAAACTTCCTTTTCTAAAACCAACTTATTCCTAGGACCTCAGTACCATTTCATTTTTCTTAACATTCTCCATTTACACCCTAAACCATCAGCTCCAGAAGGGTAGAGACTGACTGTGCTCTTTCCACTCAACACTTGCCATACTGGAGGCATGACACCTGACTTTCATTGCTTCCTTTGTAATCAAGTGTGTTCAGCACGCCATCTGGTCTGATGACCCATCTCCTCACTCACCATCTGAGGGGCTGTGCACTTACTTTGCTTTTGGCATGAAGGGTTGTTCTTGTTATCAGCCTTATGTCTCAGCTCAAATGTCACTATTCAAAGTACCCTGCCTGAATGTTCATCTAAATTGGCCACCCTGGCCTCTCCTCTTACTCACATCACTGAATTGGTTCTGCAGGAGGGCAAAGAGCATACTGGTAGTGCATTTGGAGATTAAAGCTTGCTGTCAGTCCAGCCAATCCCACACCCTGCAGAGTTTCATTAACTATATGCTCCTCCCTCCTTGTCAGGAATCTGGCTTTCTTCCTTGTCAGGTATGCGCATGTTTCTCTCGGAGGTTCACCCACACTGTGAGACTACATCTAGTTCTAGGCAGAAAGCAAACAAAATCCTTTGGCCCAGGCATCAAAAAGCCTTCCAAACACCATGAATATTAACAATAAGCCCCAGCAAGCCGAGATCCTGCGTTTTATCATCTCAGTGCTCATAATTGTTCCTCTCTGCTTTAATTACTTCCCAAAATTTGGCCCACTCAGACTCATGGAGTGTGTTTCCTGTTTCTCCTTCCCTGACAACTTCACAGGACTTCATCATTGTCTGCTTGGCAAGGGACAACCATCTTCCCAGTTCCCAGCTCTGTGCACTCTCATCCTGACTCCTAACCTGCCCTGTGCCTTTGCTCTTTAGTACTTCTTGACAACATCAACTGCCCAATTTCTTCCTTGTCCATGTTCTATAATTCAATTTCTTTCTGAAAACAATTTTAAGCATATGGAAAGTTAGAGAATGATTTCTAACAGTGGCAGTGGCTAAGTATTACTTATGACTTTTTTTCTGACCAATGACTCCTGAGAGTCAATTTGCCTAATTATGTCAAGTGGAAAAACCCTGGAATTAGAATAATGTACCTTCGATCCTCTGTCTTTTTCATGTTGGCATTAGTTTGGGTACCGTGTGAGACTCCTCTCCCATTTCTGGTTGTGACACTAGCTTGAGTTTTGGGAGCTGTCTTGCTTAGGAAACGCTTCTGGGGCACAGTCTTTTTCAACTTGGGGTCCAAGGTCTGTGCTCTTTGTTGAAAGCTGTTGGCTCTATTTGCCTTTAGGCTAGGAGTGCTTGGAATGACTATCAAATTAGGCCTCTGGTTTATGGATTTTGATGTCTGCAGTACACATGTCTGGGGCCTAAAACAAGGTTTGGTGGACTTCTGATCTTGCTTGATGTTTGGATGCTTGCTGTTGGGTCCTCCCTGCAGCAACCTGGAGTATACCCTGGGTTTGGCATGTTTTGCTTTTTCTTCAGTAACAGTGTATGATTGTACCCGAGTTTCTTTTGGTTGTTCATATTTCCCCTTATCAACCTTTACATCCCTCATGCTCTTGACCACTGGTGTTTTGGATGCTTGAGTCCTACTAAGGGACTGGATACTGTGAGAGGAAACTGTCCTGGGGGGTTTTTCTGGTCTTGCAAGCTCTGCTCCTTTAGACAGTTGCTGTAACTTTGCTGGCAGAGTCCTTATTTGTGTTTTTCTAACACGTTGTTTATTATTAACTCTGTCTTTCAGAACAGCATCGTTCACCGCACTTTTGCCCAGGACTTGTTTCGGAGTCAAATTACTCTTGGTTTGATTGTAAGAGTTAGTCTTTAGCTTACTTGTAGTACACAATGCAGGACCTGGCTTCTTCTTAGGTTCTGATAAAGTTTGAGGCAAGTTCTCTTTGTTCAATTCTTGAAAAACATTAGCTAAAGATTTCTTTTCAACACAGGCGTTACCCACAGAATTGGTACATTTTGTGTTTGTTTGACCTGCTGTTACCTGCTTTTTGGTAGTTTTCAGTTTCTGTGCATTAGGTGACCACAGGGGTTTCCTTGATATTTCTCCTTTAGTGGATGATCCAGCTTCATGGTGCTGGTGATGCTTGTTGGAAGGTTTGGATTTTGGGTTGGAAGATAAACCTCTTGAAACCAGATTTTTGCCCACAAGTTTTGGCGCCTCCAACTTTAGCTTCTGGGACCCTGTTACAATAGCTGGTCTGGTCTGGAGTTTAATGCTAATGGGCTGTGCAGCTTTGACAGGCAAAACAAGATCCTTTTTGGGCTTGATGGCCTGAAAGGACAAAGAAAAATACATAAATAGCTCATAGCACTTGTCAAGGAAAAAAAAAAAGCTGCTTTACAAGTTAAAAAACTCAAACCTGGGCTGGGGATTTAGCTCACTGGTTCTGGCACCTGTCTTGCAAGCACAAGGGCCCGGGTTTGATCCCCTGGTAACCACACACAATACTGGGCATGAAGACTCATGCCCAGCAGCAATCAGTACTACATACCACAGTGTGGGGCGTGGTAGCTCACGCCTGTAATCCCAGCAATCAGGAGGCAGAGGCAGGAGGATTGCTGTGATGTGAGTTTGAGGCTGAGCTCAGGGCCAGCCTGAACTACAAAGCGAGACCCTGTCTAAACAACAACAATAAAAACAACAACAAAAATCCCCTCAAACCTATCTTGTTCCCGGACATCAGTCATGAAGCGGTAGATTGGTGGGAGGCCTGGGATACATTGGAACAGGTATCAGGAAATAGCTAGCATCTAGACAGAAAGTTATCTTTATGAAGTCAGTCAGGACAAGATTTTAACGTTAGACTCCTTGTTGTCTAATATGTGTTTTAGTCATGTGATTTTGGATAAGACAGGGAGAATCAGGTCAAAGGAAACTTTGAAAACTAATGTAGGGAATTTAGAAATGATACCACAAATACAGGACCAAGCCAGTATGGATTCCAGAGCTTTTGAGGTGAAATCAATTACTCAAAAAGAAGAATCTGGAATACTTAAGAATATATGTCTCCAAGGGAAGACAAGGAATTGTTAGTTACCACTCTGTATTTTTGATTTGACAATGTTGTGAAGGAACATTGGTCAGAAAAATAAAAAATAAAACTGTAAACTAATGTCCATTTGGCCAGTGGTATCAATGTATGAGGTGCTACTGAGTGTGCGATGGGGAGGGTTGGAAGTGGCAGGCAGAGTGGTAGATGGTAGACCCTGGAGCTGTATCTGGGTTACTTCTTGGCCCTAACACTCATATGCCCCTCAGATTTCCATATCATTGATTACTAGAGAAATGGGGATGCTGGTAAGAAAGCTTCCAAATTTGTCTTATATTTTGGTAGTGCTTATACATTAAAAATATTGAGGTATAATTCACATATCATAAAATTCACCATTATTATAAATACAAACCAGGCCAAGGATTTAGCTCAGTATCTTTCAGTTTTCTTTAAAACCTGTGTCCTAGTGGGGTGTGGTGGAGCATGTCTGAGAGGGCAAAGCAGGAAGATCACAATTTTGAGCCCAGCTTGGGCAACAGCAAGAACTATCTCAAAATAAAGACATACAAAGGCCAAGGGGCTGTAGCTCACTATTAAGGCCTTGGATTCAATCCCCAAAATTGAAAACAAAACAAAATGAAACAAAACACCAAAACAAAAGACTCATATACTACACTGGCACAACCTGCATGAAATAGAAGTTCTTCCCTATTGTCCAGAGCACTACACACTAATTTTGTCTCACACACATATTTTTAAATTTGTTTTATGATATTTTATATACACATTATGATCACAATCAATATTAAGAGCTTGTACCAGTACATGACATGACTTAATTCTCATTTTTCCCATTCCCCTGCCCCCCACAACCTCTACCCTCACATATATAATCTTTGCACATATTTTATCCTTCAGTGTCTAAATGTTATGTATGCACATGGTACATAACGTCCACACGTGCATGCACATGCTCATAGATGTATACACACACATATAGTGATTGAGGCACAAAACTTGCAAAATTGGCACCAATATCTCACTTTCGGCAACACAATTCCAGTGTACCTTAGAACTCTGGTAAAACTATCATTTCAAAAGTTAGAAATGGCATTTTATGGGTAGCATTGTTTATCTTATTACAAATGAAGAATCCACATCCTTTTCAGAAAGCCAATTTCTCTCACTTAAATCTTAAGTATGATAGAATGCCTTCCATGCTGCCCACAGTCTAGCTGTACTGACTTGATAAGGAAGTATATTTTTGTTAAGCAGCTCGGAAGATCCCACATTTAGGTATTTACTTCACAGCACAATACCAAAGTGGTTAAAATTAGGGGATTCCAATGTTGTTATTACTTAAGAGCTACACTTAACATTTCTGCAACTCAGTTCTTTCATCTGAAACATGGGGCTACTAATAAATAGTCTCTACCCTTTGTAAAGTTGTGAGGACTTGGCGGGTCAATGCAAGTTAGAATGTGCCAGGCACAGTAAATATTCAATAAATGTTAGTGAACAAGACTCTACTTCAGGGTTTTTTTGGTATAATACTAAAACTATGTTATTTTGTACTTTGAAAAAAATGTCTGTCCTTTATTAAACCCAGCTGGTGTTATATTTATGAAAAATATATATGAAATATATGCTCTTTTACATTTTTATTATTAAGCTAGTATCTTTACTATTTTTCTTACTAATCATAATTCCAAACTAGCCTTTTCTTTAAAACTTACTTTCTACTTACAGATTTAGAAGGTGGTAGATTTGGACAATTACTCTTGGCTTTTAGATAAGGCCTATAAAAGAAAATATAAAATTAACCTTTAGTACAGAACCATCAAAACTTGAATTTTTTTTTTTTTTTTTTTTGAGACAGGGTCTTGCTTTGTTGTTCAGGCTGGCCCTGAGCTCAGCCTCAAACTCACATCACAGCAATCCTCCTGTCTCTGCCTCCCAAGTGCTGCATGAACCAACATGCCCGGCACTGGGGTATGTGGTACTAATTGCTGCCGGGCGTGAGTCTCCACACTCAGTATTGTACGTGGTTACCAGGGATCGAACCTAGGTCCTTGCGCTTGCAGGACAGGCACCAGAACCACTGAGCTAAATCTTTAGCCCAAAACTTGAATTTTGATTAGAATTTTAATGCCTTAGATTTCTGAATATGGTAAAGTAATTCAAAATCACTATTCTATAAAGTGTCCCTATTATACCTTCCTTAGTTCTGTGTTCTACTGTTGGAAGCCATTGCTTTGTGATTCTTTCAAACATGCCCTGTGCATAAATGAAGCATTCTAACTATAGTAGTGAAATACATGTGGCTTTTGTACAGTCTTATTAATTTTAATGTCATCTCTTCAATATTATAATGTGCTAGATATTGGAAATAAGACGACTGTTTTTTTAAAAAATTCCTTATTATACGTACTCTTCCAAATAATGGATTTACAGGGTGAAAAACTGATATATGTTATACATATATAAATAAAGGGATGGAAAATGGCCAAGAAATTCTATGTAGGCTAACTCACCAAAATAAATGAACTATTTTATATCACAAAGATACCCTAACTTAAAAAGGTGATACATAGCTGACCCTTCCTATCATTGGATTCAACATCTGTCCTTCTAATGAATTTGCTCAAAAATATTAGAAAAATAAAAGTGTGTATATATTCAACTCTACAGACAATTTAATATTATTCTATAAAAAACACACTATGACTTCTCCATAGCAGTTACTTTGTATTAAGTGTTACAAGCAATCTAGAGCTGCTTTATAGTATATGGAAGAAAAAAAAAGTATATAGAAGGGAATGAGCAGGTTACATGCAAACATCATGCCACTTCACATAAGGGATTTGAGCATCTATGAATTTCTGGCATCTATGGGAAGTCCTGGAATCCATCCCCTGTGGATGCTGAGCCATGACTGAAATTTTAAAAACAAGGACACTGCAAGAAATCTAGCGAGTGAGACAAAGGGGAAAAAACAGAATTTAGAAAGATTTCATCTCCATGGACAAAACTAAGCAGGGCCTTTGATCATCCAGTGTGGGAAAACAGTGACCCTTCTGTTTTTTTAACCATCATAAGCATTCTATCTTTAGCAATGAATGACTCTTATGTGATAAATATTTGACTAGTTTTTAATTAATAAATTAATTTTGGTTGAGACAGGGTCTTACTATGTAGTTCAGACTGCCTGGAATTATTATGTAACTAAGGGTGGCCTGAAACTCCTGCCTTAGCTTCTTGAGTGTTAGGATTACAGGCATGCTATGCCCAGTAATAATTGTTAATTTGATTAAAGAAACAGAATTGGGTAAAAATTCAACATAAAAATAAAGAATAAAAGTTAACAGTAAAAATTAATTTTCAAATAAACGTTGAACAACCCAATTTAGAAGAAAATATATCCATGCTAAGCCTATGATAATAACCTATAATGATGGTAATATGTTGACAAAAATGAGTGAAACGGTTTTGTTTTGCCCACTTCAAAAGTAAAAACTGAGCTAGGTGTGGTGGCTAATGCCTATAATCTCAGCACACGGGCTGCAGAGGCAGGAGGATTGCTATAAATTCAAGGCTAGCCTGGGCTACACAGTGAGTTCAGAGACAGTCTGAGCTACAAAGTGAGACCCTGTCTGAAAAAAAAAAAAAAAAAAAACAAAAGGGCCGGGGATTCAGCTCAGTGGTTCCAGCGCCTGTCTTACATGCTCAAGGGCCCAGGTTCGATTCCCTGGGAACCACATTCCTATATTGGGCGTGGAGACTCACACCCCAGCAGCAATCAGTACCACATGCCACTGTGCCTGGTGGTGGCTCATGCCTGTAATCCCAGCACTCAGGAGGCAGAGGCAGGAGGATTGTGGTGATGTGAGTTTGAGGCTGAGCTCAGCGCCAGCCTGAACTACAAAGCAAGATCCTGTCTCAAAAAAAAAGGTAAAGGCTTACAATGATCAAATGGCGTACATCTATGGTGAACTGATGGCCAGCTCTGCTACTTAGTCAAGAAACACTCAAACCAAGGTCATTGAACTCCTTAACTAAAAATTGCCTCAAGAAGAATAATTTTTACTCAGAGAAAGTGAAGACAAGAAAAGCATCCAGCATAGTAGGTAATACTGTCAATCTTTTCTTCCTCCCTTTGGAGAGTGTCATGATAATGTCATTTAAATCTGTGCCAATAGACTAGACACTGCTCAGTGTTATTGTCATGTCTGGACTGTGATGCTGCTTTAGAGTGGTCTGGATTCCAGTGTAGGTTGAGTAGACTGCAGGCCAAATGACTGTTTTGAAATGGTTTTATGCTGCTGTTAGCAATAAGGGCAACAAAAATTGGCCTAACTTTGGGTAGATACTCACTTGGTGTTTTGGTTCTTCAGTTTTCCCTTGGCTGCTAGGTACTCCTGAAGCTTTTTCTGTCGTTCTGCAAAACAAGCAGGTAAACAAACAGCAGAACTTTAGCTTGAGATTTTAACCAGTTCATTTATATTCTAAAAGATGACACTTTCCAGAATGATTTTGGCTGTGTAACATGCTATAAAGTCCTCAGTTCTACAAATCTGCCTTCAAGTTAATATCAACATCAACAATAAAACTGAGAAGCTGGGCCCTATACTAAGCTCATTTGCTTCACTTCTTGTAAATCTAGATGACAATGTTATGAGGTATTTTGCAGTCTGAAATTCAGAGAGGGTAAAAGACACATTTTAAAGTTCTCCAGCTAATAGATAACAAAGCCAGGATTCAAAGATGCACTTACTCAATCCCAGAACCCTTGTTCACAACCACTGTATCCAGCCAAAAGACACCCTACTTCCCATGAAGAAATCGTTTTATTGGCCCATTTGAAGTGGTGAGGGTTTTTTTTCCCAAAAACCCATACATGGTTTCCTTTAGGACTAAAGAAAAAGTAGATCAGGATAGGGGGCTTATGGCAAACATCTACACAGTAACTTCTGTAAGGAGATTAAAAAAATCAGTACAGGGTGAACATCTCTAATTTGAAAATCTGATATCCGAAATCCAAAACTTTTGGAGAAGAAAATTCCACAATGACCTCACCTCTCCGGTCCCAGTCAAGGCATACTAAAAATACTGTATTTTTACAATGTATTGCAGAACAACCTTCAGCCTATGTGTATAAAGTGTATATGAAATGTAAATGAATTTCTTGTTGACATTTGGGTCCCTTGTCCAAAATATCTCATTATGTATGCAAACATATCAAATCTTAAATGTGACACCTCTAGTCCCAAGGATTTCAGATAAGGGAGATTCAACCTGTAATCCTGCCTTCAGGGAGTTTCAGCTTATTAGTGGAGATAAATGAACACGACAGTGATTATAATATAAGGTTAAATCCAAGTTTCACAGGAAAAAGTAATAAAAATAGGGGACCCAGAAGTGGGGAATGGTGAGGGGAGCAAGTGGTTAGAAAAGATTAGAATAACATGATGATTTTTTAAAATAAAGAATGCAAAGGTGCAAACTAAACAGTTTTGCTTTCAGATTGCGATGCCTCTTTATCAGAAAGGTATGAGAAATACAAAATTAGGTTCATACCAGGCAGGGGCTGGGGAGTCCCAGCTCTGTGACTTCTACCAAGTTAGCAAACCTCGCTGCCTCTGAGCCTACCAAGTAGGGACAGAAAGGCCCAGGTTGAAGGGTAGTGTAAAATTCCTGGGACGAGGCTCAGGACCCAGTAGACCTAATCAGGCACAGTAGGCCAGACAATCCAGACACTGTGTGCCTCTTGGAGAAGGTGGCATCTGAAAGATTCCTTAGTTCTCAGTAGATTTGACAAGTCAGTTTTCAGGCTTCTGGAGGCTGGTGAAGTTGCAGAGTCCTGATCTGGCAGAGAACCCAGATTCCGGGCTGACCGCCCATCCCCAGCCGGAATCCTCCGCCCACTAGCTGCTTTCAAAATTCTGGCCCAGCACAAAGGGCCACACCCAGCTCTCCTGCGACCAATTCTGCTTGCTGGAGCAAAGCGTATTGCTTTCCACGGATGCCGTGACCTCGGGGAAGAGATCTCGGTTAACAAAAAGTGCTGATTATGACTTCTTTCTGCAGGTGTTACGGGGCCCCGCACCCGAGCCCCGTCTGGGGTCTGGGTTCTACGCCAGGGGAACTGAGGCAAGCTCGCGAGCCGAGCGTCAGCTTCCCCTCCCGTGTTCCAAGGCCTGCAAAAAAAAAACAGGGTCCAAGTCGCACTCACCCGCAGCGGCAGTGGCAGCGGCAGCGGCAGCGGCAGCGGCAGCGGCAGTGGCGGAGGACCGCGGCCCCACCATGACTCCTCAGCGACAGTTTCCCTTTCAAAGGCCGCGCCAGGAGCCACTACCCAGGCGCCGCACTTATGCGCACTTTCATTGGCTCTAGCCGGTTTGAAACCTACCAATAAAAAGCAAGGGAGGGCGGGACAACTGGAAATAGACGCTTTATGGTTGGCCCTGGCCCTAGGAGTTCCTCCGGGGCCCTTTGACTGGAAGAAGTCAACGTACGTCAGCGTTAAACAGACGACTTGGTCCGCTGGCAGTTGTTTGGCCCCGCAAGACGCAGCAGTTTCTGAAGCGCCGTCATCCTTGGTGGCGGTTTCCGTGTTGGCTGCGCTGTCGCCCTGCCTGTGGTGTCTTGCGGGGCACCGCCTGATTCCTTTGTCTCAACCTCTCAGGTTCACAGGAGCAATGAAAAAAACGAAACACAAAAGCCCAAAACATCGATGAGTTAGAGCTTTGCCCCACTATAACTCGGCCGGGCATGTCCAAAGGCTGCTAGTTCTAGGTACTATAGGGTGGCTCGTTTTTATTTTTAACGTTGGTGAAATATACAAAATTAATTTAACTTTCTTTAGGTACCCCCTCCCATTATTTTTTTCCCCTCCATCGTACTGGGGAGTGTGAATCCTGGGCCTTTGCCCTGAGCTACGTTTGTATTTATTTTTTGGCATAAAGTACATTGCTGTACAAACCATCACAAATGTCTTTAGAACTTTTTGATCTTTCCAAGCGGAAGTGCTATAGGCATTTAACACTCACTCTTCATTGCATTCTTTGCTTCTGTCAGCCTCTGGCAATCACCATTCCATTTTTTTTTTTTGGGGTCCGAATTGGAGGAGTTTAGGTGCCTCATATAAGTAGAATCACAGCATGTGAAGAACATTAAAACATGTTCTTACAGTTTATCTGTGTGGTAGCATGTTTTAGTGTTTCCTTCCTAAAGCTGAATAATACATATTCCATGGTATACACAGGCCACATATGTACACGCCACATTTGCTTATTCACCAGCTCACAGATGGACATGTGGTTTGCTTCCACCTCGTGGCTGTTGTGACAACTGATGCTTATAAACAAGGGTGTACGATTGTCTGTTTGACTGCTTCCTTTCAGTTACTTTTGGTTATTGTATCACAGAGTGGTATTGCTGGATCATATGATAATTTAAATATTTTTGAGCAACCACCATACTCTTTTGGGAGTGCCTCATTTTCAATGTATATTTTTCATTTGGCCCCTCAGCTGGGATGGCAGAGGGCAGGCTGAGTTGTCCTGAGTTATACACAACATGAGTCCAGGAACACATCATTTCAGCCTGAAATGGTATGCACATGCAGTTTGCTTCTCCTTTCAGCTACTCTGCAGTTTCATGAAGAGCTCTGGGAAATGCTCTTGGCACCTTGTGTCAGGGTGACTCCTTTTTGAGCACTGGAGAGATAGTGGACAGAGTGTGCCACTCATATGTGGGCCCTGTTTACTAGGTCTGCTTCACCATTTGAGCACTTGGCAGGGCACAAAGCCACTGTTATCTCCTTCTATTTGGCCCCACTAGGGAGTTTGGAAGAGAACCATACTGCTGGGGCCAAGTCCCACCGAATGGCAATTTCTCAGGACATGGCGTGATCTTAAAAGTCCAACGAAGAGCTTTATTCCCCAGCTGGGGTCTGTTCCCCAAAGGGTAGGCCAAGGAACAAGGGCCTAGAGCTAACTAAGGCACAATATTTACAGGCAAAATCTACCACTCCCCCATGTGTTATCAGGAGTTTTTCATACAGAAGTGAGTTACAGAAGCCAATATAGCAACAGTTAGCATTCTAAAAACATTCTGTTTCTAAAGTGAGTGCATTCTAAAAACATAAAATGAGCGTGTCCCGTTGCTATAGAATGAATACACATCTGTGGCTGCATGTATTGGTTGGGTGGAGAGTTCCCATGGAGACAAGTTTGGGGTTTACAAGGAGGTTACAGGATACAAGGTGGAAGATTTTTTTTTAACAGAATGGCTGTTTTTTATGCCAAGTTGGGTCTCACAATATCAGACTTTTGAGTTTACCCATTTTCAATTTGCTATATTAGCAATATATGGCTTTTTAAAGTCAGGAAATTATTAGGGAAACTGATAAGGATTTTAGCAAAAATTTTGGACTCTTGCCTAGGATCATGACTTTGTGCCTAATAGTTAAATCTAGCAGCTGGGAACAGTCATCTCTGTTATGAGTATCTCACTTTCCCATCTCTGGGACAGAATACCTGACACTCACAAGTTAAAGGAGGAGAGGTTTATTTTGGTTCATGGCTCTAGTCTGTGGTTGATTGGCTCCAAGGCACAAGCAGGAGGGGGGAGAGCCATGGGATAAGATGGAGGAAAAGATGGTATATCCATAGCAATCAGGAAGAGAAGGGGGGAGGGAGAGAGAGAGAGAGAGAGAGAGAGAGAGAGAGGAGAAAGAGGGAGGAGGGAGGGAAAGGGCACCCAGGGTAAGAATATACTTTCCCAGGGCATGCTCCTGATAGCTCACCTCCAGTCAGGTCCTATCTTGTAATAGTACATTCATCTACTGTACTCATTAATGGAAGAATCCACTGGTAAATATTATTACCCGATGATCCAATCACTTTTTAAACAACCTCCAGATTCTATATAAGTACTGAATCTTTGCAGGAGTATTAAAGATGTCCAGCAACCTCCCTGGCCTGTTTTGAAAATCTCTGCTTATTACGATATACCTTAAAATAAGCTTTCAAGAAGTCCTTAAAGATTAACTCATTGGTGGGGCCGGGGATATAGCTCAGTGGTTCCGGCGCCTGTCTTGCAAGCGCAAGGACCCGGGTTCAATCCCCGGTAACCACATAACAATACTGGGTGTGGAAACTCACCCCAGCGGCAACCAATACCACATACCACAGTGCCGGGCGTGGTGGCTCACGCCTGTAATCCCAGCACTCGGGAGGCAGAGGCAGGAGGATTGCT
>PVIR01009224.1:0-52545 GCA_004026965.1 Petromus typicus | reverse complement strand
CACAGATTGTTATTGGGGCATTTAACATTTCTATATCTTCTTTATTCAGCTTTGGGAGTTCATATGTGTCTAGAAATCTATCCATTTCTTCTACATTTTCCATTTTATTGAAGTATAAATTTTCAAAGTAGGTGTTTATTATCCTCTGGACTTCCTCTGGGTCGGTAGTAATTTCTCCGTTCTCATTCCTAATAGCATAAATATGAATCTTTTCTTTTCTTTGTTTAATGAGGTTGGCTAAGGGTCTATCAATTTTGTTTATCCTATCAAAGAACCAACTTTTTGATTTATTGATTTTTTTGAACCATTCTCTTAGTTTCTATTGCATTAATTTCTGCTGTGATCCTTATAATTTCTTGCCTAGTGCGAGCTTTGGGTTTGTTTTGCTCCTCTCTTTCTAGTCGCTTGAGGTTCAGCATTAAATTGTTTATTTGAGCTTGCTCTGTTTTCTGGACGTAGGTTTTCACTGCTATGAATTTTCCTCATAGAACTGCTTTCATTGTGTCCTATAAATTTCTATATGTTGTACTGGGGTTATCGTTTAGTTGTAAGAACTGTTCTATTTCTTCTTTGATTTCTTCTGTGACCTATTGGTTGGTCAGCACAGTGTTGTTCAGTTTCCATGTGTTTGTGAGGATTCTGGGCTTTCCTTTGCTATTCAGCTCCAATTTCAGGGCACTATGGTCCAAGAGCATAGAAGGGATAACTTCAGTCCCTTTATATTTGCTTAAACCTGTTCTATGAATGAGCACATGGTCTATTATGGAGAATGATCCATGAGCAGCTGAGAAGAATGCAAATTCTGACGTTGTGGGGTGAAATACTCTGTAGGCATCTATTAAGTCCATTTGCTGAAGAGTCTGGTGTAGCTCAAGGATTTCCTTATTGACTTTTTGTCCAGTAGATCTGTCTCTTTGCGATAGTAGGGTATTGAGGTCCCCTCCTATTATAGTATTGGACTTTATCTGGTTTTTCAAGTCCGTTAATATTTGTTTTATATAGTTGGGTGCATTAGAATTTGGAGCATATATATTTAAGATTGTGATTTGTGTCTCTTGAATTTTTCCCTGAACTAAAAGATAATGTACATCTTTATCTCTCTTTATCAGTTTGGCTTGAAGTCTATTTTGTCTACAAATAAAATCGCCACTCCTGATTTCTTGCTGTTTCCTGTTGTATCGAGTATTGTTTTCCATCCCTTTACTTTTAGTCCATGGGTTTCTTTCTGAATTAGGTGTGTTTCTTGTATGCAGCAGATTGTAGGATCTTGCTTTTTGTTCCATTCTGCCAGTCTGTATCTCTTAATTGGCACGTTGAGTCCATTGACATTAATGGTTATGACTGATATAGGTAAATTTAGTGCTGCCATGTTTTCCTGTTCTTGGCTGTGTTATTCTACTTCTGCCCTTTACCCATCAGTTTCTTGTTTGGTCCCATGGGTTGACTTGGTTAGGTCTCATGGATTTGTAACTTTCCTTCTTTTTCTCCAAGATATTGTTTAAAATGTTTTTGAGCACACGTTTCATATTTGTGGAGTTTTTCAGGTGTTCTTTGTCATGAAAGTATTTTATTTCCCCATCAATTTTGAAGGAGAGTTTTGCAGGATACTTAAGGCTGGGTTGGAAGTTGTTTTCCTTTAGGGCTTGGAAGACTTCACTCCAGGCTCTCTTTGCATTGAGTGTTTGAGTTGAGAAGTCCACTGTGATCCTGATGGGCTTCCCTTGGAATGTAACTGTTTCTTTTCTCTGGCTGCTTTCAGTATTTCTTTTTTTTTTTTTAATCTGGGACTTTTATAATTATATGCCTAGGTGTAGATTTTTTCATGTCACGGGCATGTGGCATTCTGTATGCTTCATATATTTGTATGTCCCATTCTTTTCCTTTTCCTGTGAAGTTTTCTGCCATTATTTCTGTGAATAGTTTTTTAAATGTGTTTAGCATTGTCTCCTGCTTCTTCAGTGACTCCAGTCAATCTTATGTAAGTCTTCTTTGAATCATCTAGGAGCTGTTGGATTGATTTTTCATTATCATTTGCTTTTTCCCCATAGATTATGTCTTTCCTGTTCACTGGTTGAGATCCTGTCTTCTAGGTCTGAAATTCGGTCTTCTGCCAAATTCATTCTATTACACAAACTTTCATTTTCTTTCTTAATTTCCTGGACTTCTGCTTGTAGGTGTTGAAAAGAGTCCATTGCTTCTGCTATCTTGGATCCTATCAACTCGATGATTTCCTCTTTAGCTTTATTAATCTTCATGTTGACTGTATCCAGTATCTCTGCTTTCATCTCAGAGATCAGTTCTGATTTTCATTTTACTAGATCTGCTTTGGTTACCATTTCTGAGGACCCTAAAGACTGGCCTTCAAATTTCTCTATTTCCCTTCCCCCTGTGTTACCTGGAGGTGAGAATCTTTGTATCTGAGACTTTGAGTGTTTTCTCATCTCTGAATTTTTGTCTTTGTTTATGCCCTGTTTTCTGGCGTTGTTTGTTGCAAGTCTCTTTCCTCCTAATGTTTAGGAACCTTAAAATATCAGTGTTTCCTGGGTTGTTCTTTGCATTCTGTATTGGGACCTAAAGAAAAATCCCTAGTTCTTGGACACCATATGAGGCACTCAATCAATACAGTCAGAACACTTTCTCCCATCTGCTTTAGAGACAGGAAGGCTCTGGCTCCTGAACTGCTATAATGATGCTGCCTGAGGTTCCAATGGGCCCACCTGCTCACCAATACAGAGTTTCTGGGCTCACTTGTGCAGTCGGCCTGGAGGCCAGTAGGCTGTAGGCCCTGTGCAGCCGCAATGGTAGGGGCTGATGTTCTAACAGGTCCACCTACTCACCAATACAAGCTGACTGGATGTGCTTCTGCAGTTGCCATGGAGAAAGTCAGACTCTGACTGGCTAACCTCAGTCCCTGGGTGCTCTTCTGTCATGGGCCTGGAGACCAGTAAGCTCTGACCCTGGCGCAGATTCGGTGGCACGGTTGCCGTTTCCTGAGCCACCTGCTGCTAATCTCAGTCCCTAGGCGTTCTTCCAGCGTGGGCCTGGAGGCCAGTAAACTCTAACCCCGGTGCAGATTCGGTGGTACAGTTGCTGTTTCCCAAGCCACCCGCTGTTAAACTCAGTCCCTGTGCACTCTTCTGGCATTGGCCTGGAGGCCAGTAAGCTCCAACCCCAGCACATATTCGGTGACGCAGATTCGGTGGCACAGTCGCTGTTTCCTGAGCCGCCCACTGCTAAACTCAGTCCCTGGCTGCTCTTCCAGCATGTGCCTGGAGGTCAGTAAGCTCCAACCCTGGCGTCGATTCGGTGGCGCAGTCACTGTTTCCAGAGCTGCCTGCTGCTAACCTCAGTCCCTGGGTGCTCCTATTTTTCCACTTTTTGATTAATAGCCCTGCAAATAAGTATGAACTGATACCTCAATGTGGCTTAAATTCATTTATTTTTCTGACTATGAATCACTTAGGAGTTTTCCTATACTGTTAGCCACTTACATATCTTTTGAAGTACATTAATTCAGATCCATTGTCCATTTTTAAATCAAGTTATGCTTCTTTCAATTGAGCTGAGTTCATAATTATTTTACTTTTTATGCAACAGCTTTCTGCTTTGAAGCAGTCACATTTCTCTATTTTTTCATTTGTTGCTGTGTTTAAAGAGCACATAAAAATTCATATTCTAGAACAATGTCAAAAAACATTCCATGTTTCTTCTAGCAGTTCAAGTCTTTAATCTATTTTGATTTAATTTTTGTATATGTTGTAAAATAGGGATGCGAATTTTATTCTACTATATATAATTGCACTATCTTTTTCCAATTTGTGGTTCTTGATATTTTCATTAAAGATCAATTTAAAATATTTAAGATATTTTAAAGATCAGTTGACTAGATTTCAGTTGATTGATGTTTACATTATATTCTGTATTTTTTTATGTCAAGTTTCTATTATTTTGATTACTATAGCTTTGTAAATACCAGATAACATGGCATCACCAGTATTATTATTGCTCAAGATTGTTTTGGTTGCTTTCTTTTTGATTTCTTTTTTTCCAATTGCTTGTTTAAGAGTGTGTTGTAGGGCCAAGATGTAGCTCAGCAGCACAGTACCTTCCTGGCAGAAGCAAGATCCTGAGTTCAAGTTCAGATACAAAAAAAAAAAAAAAAAAAAAAAAAAAAAAAAAAAAAAAAAAGTGTGTAAAGTGTGGTGGCACATGACTGTATTTCTCAGCACTCTGAGAGGTGGTGGCAGGAGAATCATGAGTTCAAGCTGGCTTGGGCAATTTGGTGACTTAACAAAAAAATTTTCCAAATAAAACATTTAAAAAGCCTTGGAAATGTAGTTCAATGTGAAACCCCTAAATTTATTCCCTAGTGTCACCACCACTACTACCAAAAAGAAAAAATAAAGTGCATTGTATTATACCCACATATTTGTGAACTTTCTATCTTTCCCAACTTCTAAATTTTATTAAATTTGACTAGTGGCCTAATATATAATCCATCTTTGCAAATGTTTGATGTGCACTTGAGAAATATGTGAATTTTGAGATAGAACATTTTGTGTGTATCAGGTCTATCCAGTCTGTAATGTTGTTCCAATCCTGTATTTCCATATTTGTATTCTATCTGATTATTCTCCCCATGAGGAAAGATGGTACTGAATGAAGTCTTCTACGCTTACTGTTGGGCTATCTACTTCTGACGCCAGGCCTCTTAATGTTTGCCTTTGCATTTGGAAGCTCTGATGTTTGAAGCATTTATGTTTATGATAATGACATATTTTTAGTGATCTAGGCTTTTCATCCTTATATAATGCCCTTCATTTTTTGAAGAGCTTAGTAGTAGTATAGCATTAGTATAGACACCCCTGCTTTCTTTTAGTCATTGCATATGGTGCATACTCTTTCGCCTTTAATATTAGATTTAAATTTTAAATTTATTATATTTACTTGGATTTCTTGTATACACTTCTAGTTGTATGATATTATCAGTTCTACCCATCTATGTCCTTTGATTGCAAAGTCTGGAACATTTGTATTTGAAGTACCTTGTTTTTTGAGACAGGGTTTTGCTTTGTAGTTCAGGTTGGCCCTGAGCTCACTCTGTAGCCAGGTTAGCCTTGAACTCACAGCAATCATCCTGCCTCTGCCTCCCTTTACCTAGTTCTGGGATTACAGGTGTGAGCCACCAACCTGGCTGGGAAAGTTTCTTCTTGATATTTTATTGTTTGTTTTCTTAATGTCTTAATTTGTCTTTTCACTTCAACTTGAAGAGTTCCTTTCAAATTTAATGTAAGGTAGGTTTAGTGGTAATGAATTTTTCAGCTTTTTTTAAAATCTGGAAATGTCTTAAGTCCTTTCTAATGTTTGAAGGAAAATTTGCCTTATGCAGCATTCTCTGTTAAGTTATTTTTATTCTCTGTATTTTACATATATAACATTGCTGCTTTGTGGCTTGCACAGTTCTTTTCTGAGAAGCCTGCTGATAATCCTGTGGGGACCATTTTCATAGGCTGACTAATTTTCTAGTATATGATGAGTAATCTTGAGGGTTTCAGGACTCTCCTTTTGTCTTTGTCATTTTATACCTATAATCAAATTACTAAAACATACCTTGGTGTGGATCCTGTTAAGCTATTCTACTTGGAGTTCATTGAGGTTCTTGTGTGTTCACATTATTTCCTGAATTTGTGCAGTATTAACTCATTATTTTTTCAAAGAAGCTCGCTTCCTTCTTTCTCTCTCTTTTTTCTTTTAATTAGATTCCCATAAATTGTCTGTGATGGTAAAGGGATAGTTAGTCCCTTCGGCACTGTTAACTTTTCTTTATTTTTCTTTTCACTCCTTGAAATCACTTCAAATGATTCGTCTTCATTTCACCACATCTTTCTTCTACCTGTTTGACTTTGCTGTTTATCTGCTTTTGTGAATTTTAAAATTCAGTCTTTATATTCTTCAGTTCCAGAAATTACATTTGATCCTTTTTTTTTTGTAATTTTTACCTCTTAGTTCATATTCTTGTTTTGTTCACACATCATTGTTTAAATTTTCTTTAGTCTTCTACCTATATTTTTTCTATAGGTCTCTGAATACATTATAGAAAAATTTTTTATTATGTTTTTCTCTATTCATTTGAAGCCTATACTTCTTTAGGATCAGTTTTTGGAGATTTATTTTGTTTCATTAAACATATTTCTAAAATTCTTTTTAATATCTTACAATTTTTTGTTGAATAAAGTATTTGGAAAAAAAAAAACAGCCCCTTATCCTTGTCTTTGTAAGCTGGCTTCATTTAGGAAAATATTTATCAGCCAGGTATAAATACTTAAATCCTCCTTATACTTTTTCTGCACATTTATATTTCCTGGATTTTTACACACCCCTCCCATTGTCCTGTACACAGGTCACTTTAGAATGTTTTCCATTCCCAAGAAGTCACCCCTGTTCTCCTCACAAATTTTGATCTTCTATCTTCCTCTGTCTGTGACCTCTTGTCCTCACTCATCTGTAGTTCTGAAATTTGTCTGTGCTCTTTGCTGAGGTGCTCAGTTCTGCTTTCAGAAGTCTCTAAGTGAATATGTGAACTATCCCTCCATTCCAGCCTGAGCTCCGAGTCAGACATGAGAGAAACCAGTCTTTGGGTCATCTTGAGAAGCCAGAACATGGGAAGATGTGTTCTACTGATTTTTTTTGGTCCAAAAAGAGGAACTGGGCGTTGAGTAGGCTCTTCCCAATTGTGTTTTACTATGCTGGGAAAAGGAGCAAAAATGCCAGGAAATTTGGAGTGAGTTTTTTTTTTTTGTTGTTGTTTGTTTGTTTGTTTGCTTTGTAGGGAAGAGGTTGATATTAGTTCATTTGCATGTTATATTGAAGCTGAGAAATTTCATTCAGAAAAGAGGTCTATTAAGTGTACAGTTTTGGAGATTGTCCAAAGTGAGGTTGCCTCAGTGGCTCACATTCTGGTGACAGCCTGAAGTTAAATGACACTACCATGAGAGCCTGTGAGGGATCAAGACCCTGATACATAACTAAGCAGAAAGCCAGGGATCTGTGTGGGGCTGAAGTTTTTCATAGTGCTATTGTTCTCATGAGGACTACATATGGCTCTTTGAGAAATGTTTTAATCCCTGTCCAGGGCAAGTCTCTCAATGACTTGAGAATTTCCCCCTAGGTCTCTCTTCCTAGGAGTTGCACCACCTTTCACATCGCCTCACTGGGGCTTACACCTCCAGTAGATAAATCCTGAGGGTACACATCTGATCTGATCCATATCCAAATCACACCAGGCAGCAAAAGTAAAGAAATTTCCTACCGTTTAGAATGTGGCTTTGTCACAATCAGGCATTTTATTGGCAGCAGAGTCCTCTTGACTGGTTTGCAGAACTCCCACAAGACATTTTTGTAATGGTGCTTATATGTTGAAGCAAGGGCCTAGTGCTTTTTGTTCTACTGTCTTACTGATTTCATCTTTCTAGAGACATTTCTATAAATAAAGGCAAACAAAAAATTAGTAAAGGTGCTTGAGAATAACCTGAAGAGAAAGGTATCCTAGAAACCAAGATGAGAAGGGCTCTCAAGAAATGTTTGGGTAATAATGTTAAAATCTATAAAATGTCAGAGATGATGACTGAGATAAGACACCTGGATTTGGGACTAGAGAATGGTGGGAAATGAAGCAGTATTTTGTGTTGTTATGGAGAAAGTTCCTCAAACCAAAGTTTTGCAGGATAATCACTCAGGTTCTTTAAAACAAACTGGAGTGATATATCACTAAATGGTGTTTAGCAAAGGGATAAAATATCAAGGCTTTATGGAATAATGTTTGCACAGTTGAACAGGAAACTGGTAACCAAAATAAAGTCAGAAGAACTGCTGCCTTATTATTAGATTTTATACATTTTTTTAAAATGTGTATCTTCTGATCAAGTGTCACCTATCATTTACTGCTGCTGTTTCAAATGCTGCTTTGTTCGTAGGAACTAAAGGCCAGAATTCCTCTTTCCTCATGTGAATTTCACAAAACTAACTTTATTTTCTAAACTCTCTTTTGCATCTCATCCTGCTTCCTAGGGGAATTATAGATCTCTTCTTTGACAGTCTACTATTTTTACATTTTAAAAATTGTAATTTTAATAATTAAATTTTATCTTTACACACTTGTTAAAGTGTCAATTAAGTGTGAATTCTCAGGAGGCCAAAATTATGGGTCAAAACTAATTTTGTGCTGATCCTATGCCACAGAATGCATAACTGCTATATAGCCTATCAATGTATGTTTTGGGCCATAAAAAAACTTAAGAGAATGAAAGGAAATAAACAAGGCCATTTCTAGATGAAAAAGGGATTCAAGAAGATTTCTCTTGATTGAATGTACCCTGCAAGAGTCATGTTGAAATTTAATTACTGTTATACCATTATACTTACCATTAATTACCATTATAACAGTATTGAGATATGGCACTTTTATTTTTTAATTGATTTTATTGTTTTATTTTACATACACATCATGATCACACTCTCACTTTTCCTCATTCCCCTGCCCACCCTACAACACAACCCCATAGATACATAAGTTTGTTTCCCTTTTTTTACCATCAAATTTTTTCTCTCCTTTCTTTACTTTTTCCTACCCCACATTCCCTTTGAATATTTTCTATTTCACATCTATCATACATTTTAGAACTCATTTACATCTTTAGTTTCTCATACCAGAGAAAAGATACAGTTTTTACACATCTGTGACCTATTTATTTCACTTATGAGTATGTTTTCATGGTATATCCATTTGAGTATAAATGACTCAAATTATCATTCTTTGTGGCAGAGTAATACTCCATTTTATATAAATCAAAAACCCCCATATGTCATCTTTATCCACTCTCCAGCTGATGGGCATTTGAGTTGTTTCCAAGATTTGGCTATCACAAATTGAGCTGCTATAAATATGGGTACACATGTCAGCGTGATATGAATCTTAATGCTTTTGTGTATATACCTAGCAGGGGAATAGCAGGGTCCAATGGAACTTCTGATCCTAATTTTTTGAGAAATCTCCACAGTGGTTGCACTATTCTACATTCCCACCAGCAGTGGAGAAGGGTTCCTTTCTCCTTGCAGCCTTGCTAGCATTTGTTGTTGTTTGGTTTCTTTATAGAGGACATTCTTTGTGGATCGAGGAAAAATCTCAGTGTTGTTTTCATCTGGATATTTTGAATAACCAGTGATTTTGAGCATTTTCTCATATGCTTCTTAGTGGTTTTTACTTCTTCCTCTGACAAGTGTCTGTTCAGAGAAATGGCACTTTTAAGAAGAGCTAGATCACGAGGACCTTGGGGATGGATCAATACCATTATGACAGGAGCAGTTTAGTAGCTGTGGAAGTTTAAACCTTCTTCTTTCTGTCATGCACGTGCTTATTTGCTCTTCCTTTACATCATAGCAAAGCTCTTCATCAGACAGTATTCTCACCCCTGATCCCTGACCCCTAACTTTTAACCTGTCAACCTTTAGCCCTCAGCCCTCACCTTTACCTCTTATCCCTTGGTCTTCTTAACCTCTAAAACGATGTGACAGATATCATTTGTTTATAATTTACCTACTTTATGGCTGTAGTATTCTGCCTTAGAAGCAGAAAATAAACTATGATATTAATATATTCTTTTATTTTCACTCATACCTCTCATATACATTTGTTGCATACTCACTGTATGCCAAGCATTGTGTATATGGAGATAAAACACAATTCCAGTCCCTCAGCAGATTCCAGTTCAGTATGGAGACATAGGAACTATTATAGGATAAGTATAATGCTGTGTAGTGGGTGAAGAGAATGAATGAGCACTACTATAATTACAACCTGACAACAAATTAAAGAGTTTTCTTGGAAGCATGTTCACTGCATTTCAGATAAGTAGATCATTGTTGTCCGTCTTGGTAAGAAAGCACTCATTATATTTACTTCTTTGACAAGGATGTGGTTTTGTGATAAGGTTTACCCTAAAGCATGGTTTGATAAACATGGGGAAACAAATATGTAGAATAATCTTTCAAGGCCGACAGAGTGTTCTAGAAATATCTTGCTATGCACAACACAGTCAGGGTGCATCTCACTTCCAGTATGGACAAGACTAGTGTGAGTCATAAGCTTAGGCAATAGAATAAGCACAGAAACTGCTTTGTTTCCATCCCATGGTATCACCTTAGTAGTCAGAATCTCACTGAGGGAGAAGAAGGTGGAGTACTGCACTCAGACATAAGTCTGCTGGACCTTAGCTATACAGTATAAAGTGTTCTTGTTAATGTTATGAAGGTCGAGGGACAAACAACCATGGTGTTCACTATGAATTCACCATAGACTTTGGCTGTCATTCTGTTAATCATACCTGATTAACAGAAATACAATGACACGAACCTAGTACTTGCAGACAAGTAATACTTGCAGCAACCAGGTATGCTTGCTAATCTGAAATGGCCTAATATTAGAAAAAATATCTATTCACCTACTGTTTATTGGATATCTTCTATGAGCCAGATCTTAGGTTGGTTTTGAGTGAAAAGAGAAGAAAAATGTTTTACTTTAGAGGTTTATATCCCAATAGAAAAGTTACAACAGATTGTATTGTGGTATGTGAAGTAATATAATATGGATAAATATATTACAGTTGAGAGCACACAGAAGATGAAAAATTCAGGAAGTAGTGCCAGACTGAATTTTAAGTATGACAGCAGTTGGCCAACTCAGGGTTAAAATAGGAAAGAGTTCATTTACACGTTGTTTTCCATGTTAGAGAAATGATATGGTATTTACACATGTCCTATTATTTGTCCTACTTACACGTGTCCTATTTATTTCACTTATGAGCATGACTTCAATGTGCATCCATTTAGCTATAATGTCTTGAGTTTATCATTCTTTATGGCTGAGTAATAGGTATAGTGAAATAGGAAGAAAGTCTTTTTTCATTTACTGTGTTTATTGGTCCATTTTAGATATATATTGTGATCACATTCAACATGAAAGGGGAAGGGGAATGAGGGAAGTGGGACAAGGGAAGCAAAGAAGGGAAAGAAAAGAATTTGAAAGTAAAAAGCAAAAAAGTGGATACAAAGATTGTGTATATAGGGGGTGGTGGTGCTGTAGGGAGGGTAGGGGAATGGGAAAATACAAGAATCAAGATATGTCACATACAGGTACAAATTCTTAGTGATAAATGTGATCATTATGTATACTTAACATGTTCCAGAAAGCTCAACTGAAAAAGAAAAGAAAATACTGACAGACAGTTTTGTCTAACACTGGCATCTCTGACATTGATAACATTCAGTAAGAGATTCTTGTGCAAGGCAGGACTGCTGTTAATTTGGAAGAGAGCTTCCACTGAGCAGAAATTCAGAGGAGAATTCTCCTTAAATATAAATAAGAAGAATTCTGATGTGTACTGGCAGCAAAACAGTACCAAGTCTTGTTATGATGGTCTTTTTGGCAATCTGATCTCCAGGTTGAAGAGACTCCTCACATGTCAGAAGAAATGTTAGGAGAGCTTAGACATCTAATCTGTCTGTCTCCTTATCTCACTTAAATCTCTATTGTGACCAGTTTTGAACACAAACAGTCCAAGTTTGAGGATATATGCAATGGTCATTAACAACTTTTCTAGTGGTCAGAGCCACTTATTTTGTGGATTTTAAAAATTTGCTTAGTATCCAATAAGATAAAGATATGTCCATGTAAAAGTACTTGATAATATAGTACTCATTATGCTCTTTAGTATTTAAAAAAATCTTTTAAAAAAATCTCAACAATGAATTGCTATACCCACTTAATGTGGATACTGTACATCAATTATCAGTTTGTGGATTATTTAAATAAAACACTGGTAACACTTTACTGAGTGAAAAAATCAGGCCATAGAATTGTATGGAAAGTATGATTGTAAATTTGTATATTAAAAATTATATTTGCCCTCATCCTCTTCAGTATCTTATACCTTGGTGGCTGGAACAGGGATTCACAGACAAAGACTCACAAATGGATGTTTTTGCTGAGTCTTCAGTAGCCTTAAGTACCTCAAGATGAGAAGAGGGGCCTAGTCTGCCCCCATCATGACACGAGAGGTTGACAGCTAGACAAAGATTTTTTGAGATCCTCCTCAAGGAAGGAAAGCTCACCTGTGTTCTTGGTGTGAGGCCAGGGTTGGAAGTGTAACCTTCAGAGGAGTTAAATCTGAAGGAGATGGAATTTAGTCCAGGGATCTGCTTGAGCTTTTGTACCACTTTCTCTCTCCAGAAAACACTAGTGGTCTGATTTACTATAGGTCACTACCAAGGTTTTCTAAGTGTCTACACTAGGATAATAGACTTCTTTCCTGTAGTTAGTATGGATCATGAGTGGTTCTTGGGGTTTGTTAGGATGAAGTTCATATTTGATGCCACTGTTGTCACTGGCTTTACTACTATAGTCAAGGTGGCACAGTGATATCGTCACTTGATTTTCTCTGTATGCTAATATCAGGATTGTCTGGGGACTCATTCCCAAAGGGGCTGCAAACCCCAGAAGAGAAAAAGAAACATGAAAATGCAAGGCATCAAAATGCCTTCAAATGCACCCAGCTTTCTCAAAGTTGATACAGGAGACATTGAAGGGGAGGAAATAATAAATCATATGGCAGAAATATCAGAAAAGTTATCAATGGAGGTGTTATCATATGACAGTTACTCAACACACTCTTGAATAATCAATGGATCACAGAAAAATAAAGGAAGAGATAAGATAATTCTTTAAGTTATATTGAATACAGGTAAAACACACCAGAAAATACGGACCAAGTGATAGCAGCCTTAAGAGGAAAATTTGCAGCTGTGAAAGTTCCCAGGAGAAAAACAGAATGAGCCAAAAAAACAAAACAGAACAAAACAAAAACAAAAAACACACAAAAAAATTTAATAATCATTTTAATGTGCTAGAAAAACAAAAATAATCTAAACCCAGAGGTTTTACAAAGAGGGACATTGTAAAAATCAGAGTAGAAATCAGCATAATGGAGAATTTAAAAAACACTAAGAATCAATCTATTAAAAAGCTGGATCTTTGGGCTGGGGATTTATCTCAGTGGTTCTGGCATCTGTCTTACAAGCGCAAGGGCCTGGGTTTGATCCCCGGTAACCACATAACAATACTGGGCATGGAGACTCACCCTAGCAGCAATCAGTACCACATACCACAGTGCTGGGCGTGGTGGCTCATGTCTGTAATCCCAGCACTCAGGAGGCAGAGACAGGAGGGTTGCTGTGATGTGAGTTTGAGGCTGAGCTCAGAGCCAGCCTGAACTACAAAAGTGAGACCCTGTCTCAAAAAAACCTAAAAAAAAAAAAAAAAAAAAGCTGGATCTTTGAAAGTACAGACAATCGTTAGGTAGATACAAATGAAAGCAACTATAAATGAAAAAGATCAAATCACAGTCGACATCCTTGAAATCTAGAAAATTATCAGCAAAATTTCCAAAACCCTAAATGCCAAAAAATTGGGGAACTCAGAAGAAATAGATTTCCAGATACATATAAATTACCAAAACTGAGCCAACAGAACTTAAAAACCTTGAACAATTGAACAGCACATGTGAAATTGAAGCAACAGTAAAAAAGAAAACCTACCAACTAAGAAAAATTCCAGAAACTGATAGATTCACCTTCAAAGTCTACAAGAACTTCCAGGAACACGCATCACTACTACTCAAATTTTTCAATGAATTTGAGAGGGAAAGGGTACTTTCAAAGTCATTCTTGGAAACTAGCATTATAACCTAGCCCAACATCAGACAAGGATCAAACTCAAAAAGAAAACTACAGGTCAGTGTCTCTAATAAACATAGACACAAAAATCTTCAGCAAGATACTGCCAAACAGAAAGCAACAAATCATCAAAAAAAATCATATACCACACCAAGTTGCCTTTACTATAGAGATGCAAGAATGATTGAATATATACAAATCAATAAATGTAATTGCTCACATTAACAGAAGCAAGGACAAAAACCACATGATGCTGAAAAGCTTTTGACAAAAATCTAATATCGTTTCATGATAAATACTCTGAAGAAAATAAGTACAGAATACATTATTTCAACATGATAAAAACCATTTATAACCGACCTACTGCCAACATCATATTAAATTGTGAAGAACTAAAAGCTATCCCCTCTAAATCAGGAACAAAACAAAGTTGTTCACTATTATGACCCTTGTTCAACACAATCCTTGAAACTTAAGCCAGATCAATCAAGCAGGAGAAAGAAAAGGTATAGTACAGGAGAAGATGAAGTCAAAGTATCACTATTTGCAGATGACATGATCCTCCAAATACATGATCCAAAAAATTCCACCAAAAGATTCTTAGAATTAATAACCAAATTCAGCCACATAGCAGGACACAAAATAAACACAAAGTCAGTGGCCTTACTATACACTCATAACAAACTTACTAAGAAATTAGGAAAATAATACTACTCACAATAGCATCAAGAAAAATTAAATACTTAGGAATTTACCTAACAATAGAAGGCAAAGACTTCCACAATGAAAATAACATCATTCTGAAAATGGAAATCAAGGAAGACAATAGAAAATGAAAAGATACCCCATGTTTGTGGCTAGGCCACAATATAATAGAGCCAATATAATAGAGATGGCTACACAGATTTCCAAAACTGATGTACAGATTTAATGGAATTATAGACAAAATACCAAAGACACATCTCAATGATCTATAGATATCAGTTCTCAAATCTATGTGAAACTAATAGCAAAAGCAATCTTGGGTAAGAAAACCAGGAGACTTACAAAGCCAAATTCGAAACTACAAAGCTAGTGTGATTAAAGTAGCATGGTGCTAGTATACCATGGTACAGGCATGTGAATCAATGAAACAGAAGAGATGAAGCAGAAACAACCTCAGGCTGTTTCATTTCCGGCAAAGGACAAAAGACAGACTGCAGGAAAGACAGCCTCTTTAATCAGTGCTACTGGGAAAACTGGATATTCACTGTAGAAGACTGACTCTTCTTTGCAAGAGAGAATCTATTTTATCTATGACTTGTCCTTGGAGGAATGCTTTTACCATTCTTTTTTAAGATTATGTTACATGACAGATTAACCACTGTTGTTCTGTAATTATTTTGCTCTGAAATTTTGTTTCATTTTTCATAGAAGGAAAGTATTCTTATATTCTTTGTTATTAATATCTACTTCTATTACATTAAAATAAAATTTTATACTCTCCAAATAAAAAAGAAACAAATTTGTAAATCTAAAAATAGCCTGTTGCTTATTTCACAAAGATGGCCATCCCACCAAATTTTCTGGCAACTTCCATTTTGCAAGAGGGATAAAAATGACAATTGAGCACACACCTGTAACCCCAGCTTCTCAGAAAGCTGAGTCAGGAGGACTACAAGTTTGAGGCCAGGCTGGGCCACTTTGCTAAACACTGTCTCAAAATGAAAATTAAAAGAAAAGAAGAGAAGGCTTCTTGTGGAGTTGGCTGGTAAGGTACGATGTGTGAGGAAGAGAGCATGGTTACTCTTTAAGGAAACTCAAACCATTCTGTGATTATGGAAGAATCAGAGGAAGTATATTTAGTTGCACTAAAAAATAATTTATTTATTGAAAGCTTTTCTTTCACAATAGATTATTGGTATCTCATGTGAAGAAGCCAAGCCTGTAAAATACTTAATACTACTAATTATTTCTCAATTTAAAGTCACTCCCTTACAGAAGACAATTCAGAAATTCATTTATATAACAGTGCATATAGGGAATAAAAGAGGAGTTAATAGCTTTTGGAGTCAAACTGATGTGCATTTGAATTTCTTTAGTCATGTTACTTTGGGTAAGTTAAACATCTCTTAATCTCCATTTTTCATGAGAAGATACTGAGAATATCTGCTTTTGTTTCTATGAATTTGTAAACAAAAATAAATCATGAATTTAAACATTAAATATGGTAGCTGGAAGACAGTAAACCTTTAATACATACTTGTGTCCCTGTTGATTTTTAAAATTTTATTTATTTATTTATTATTATTATTTTTTGAGACAGTCTCGCTTTGTAGTTCAATCTGGCCCTGAGCTCAGCTTCAAACTCACATCACAGCAATCCTCCTGCCTCTGCCTCCCGAGTTCTGGGATTATAGGTGTGAGCCACCACGCCTGGCACTGTTGTATGTGGTACTGATTGCTGCTGGGGTGAGTCTCCATGCCCAGTATGGTATGTGGTCACCAGGGGCTCGAACCCGGACCCTTGCACTTGCAAGGCAGGCACCAGGACCACTGAGCTAAATTCCTGGCCCTCCCTGTCTTTATTTTATCAATTTGTCTCTTTTGTGGCTGGCTAACCTTTGCAATCCAAGCTCAGTGTTGCAACCAGAGAAGCTGGTATGTGACATGTTCTAGGAATTCATGGAACAAGGGTCTGACCAAGAAGCGATACACACAGGAGGCTGTGTAAGTGTGTGGAGGAGGAATAGCCCTCTGTTGAGCCAAAGATATTTCCTTCAGGCTTACTGAGTAAAGAAAGACTTGAAATAATTTAGGTCTTATCTGTGCATAATTTTCATATGTAACTTTTAGGAGGTGTTCTTTATTTAGTAAATGGAAACTGTTGTCTTCCGTGAACACCATTTCAGCCCAACAGGATTCCAGAGTGTTGCCGTGACTCAGTGTTTCTTCCACTGGCACACCATCCTGAAGTTTCATCTATCAAGGAGCATAGAGACATAGCTAGAGTCACCTAACTGGAAAGACAGACAGTTTGGCTTGAACAACTCTGGGTACTTGGCCAATTCTCCTGAAGTGAATTACTTTGTAAATTTGGGGAAGTTACATAAGCTTATTCAAAGAAGATTTGTAATTGCAAACATATGTTCACTGCAGTTTTGGAATGAAGTGTAAAAGAACCAGCCAAGACTAGCACATTATTCCTAAAGATTAAAGACCTAAACTTATTCTGTTTCATTTCTCCAAGTACATTCCTTGAAACATTACAATACTACATATGTACACACACATAAACATGCACATATATCAAACATACATTATACAATAGACAATATGCCTATGTGTATACATATATGTCCCTAATGTGTATCATATTATTCAATAAACACATTAATACAAAGAGTAACATTGTCATAGCAGAATAGAATATTGTGAGGTTTTTCATTTGGCTAACCTCTTTCAGACTAATATTTCAGCCTTGACATTATCTGTATTATAAAATTTTCCCATCTCCTGAGTGAGATCCAGGGATTTAGTAGTCAACCAACAGCTACACTTCTCTCTGTATTGGTTTCATATATATTTCTCTTTCTCTGGCTAGTTGTTAAGTAAATAAAACTGTGGGAGCAATCCTATTTGGGAAAATTAATTGGACAATTGGGACTTTGACTGGGCTGAGCTTTCCTACCTGCAAACTAGCTATGAGATAAAAAAAAGACCCCAATGGTCCCACGTGCTGTAAGCTCCCAGGCAGAACTACCCAGGACCTTCATCTACATAATTCCTCATTGTTCTAAGATGTAAGAACATGCTGCCCTCTGAGTGACCAGCTGACTTGTTACATTTGTTACTCCTGATTTAGGAAACTACTGCCCTTGTAGTGATCTGCAACGCTGTTTGCGCCAATGTACTGAATAAAAAGTAAGCTCTAATCTGCAGTCCTTGCTGCCCACAGTAGCATGAATCAGGCCCAAGCTCAGCTTCTACTCTAAGCCTCATTTCTGCCTAGTTATTATTTTGCCTGGTGCTGTTGGACTCAGAGGAGACTAGAATTTAACTGCCAAGGTTCTAGTTATGTCCTTTTCCTCTCTTCCCTACACAAAACAACAGCAAATTTGAAGATAGAGACTTGGTCCTTGGCTATCAGTCTTTAAGCTCTTAACATTATAGTTAGAGAATGCTGTTTTCTAAACAATGTTTAACAATATTTACTAAATGAATAAAGGGAATAATATATCCTGTTTGATTTGGAATCATTTTGTATAGAAAAGTCCAAATATTTCCTACTCATTTAGCTTTTTGGTGTTAAAACCAACAAATCTAACCATGAACCCCAATGAAGAGTCTAGGGTCAGTGCTAAAATTAGAAAATGAGATGAGAAAGTGTCTCATAGATTTCTGTATGAACACATGGCAGAGCTGGGTGTTGAAATCAGTGAAAGTGCTATTTGTTCTCTGAGGGAGATGTAATATGGTAGTATGGAGTGTAAAATTCTAGGACTTTGCCAAAAAGCAAAACCAAATAGAAAAGTCAAAGATAATACTTCCCTTAAATCTGCTTTTCAAGAACTGCACAGGTAATCTGGGGAGAACAGTTTGTTCAGGAGTCGTAAGGCCTTTCTATTTGAACTTGATTGTTAGGTAAAATACGTAATTCCCTGGAAATCTGTGTGAAACTGGGCAAGATTTCATAGCAATGTCTATTCATTGCAGCTCCTAATATGACAATTCATGGTTTGCAAGAGGTAGTGTCATCCTATTGCATAATGGACAACCTATTGTCAGTAAAGATTTAAAGCAGGAAGTCACATTGCTCATCAAAAGATATTTAAAATGCTCCTCCCAAGGCCAGGATACCTGTCAGTGTTGTAAACAACATGAACTTCCAAAAATATCACCTATGCCCTAACAGTGAGGACATGGGCTAGAGGGACAGGTACCTACAATACCCCACAGCCTTTCTAAGAGACAGATGGCTACTACAGAAATGTTCCACAGAAGCTGGCAGCAGACTTGCTATTTCAAGGTTATACTTGAGCTGGTAAAACACAAACAAATAATAAAGAACATGCTAAGAGTTCACAGAACACTTGACATGTAAAGACAGATAGTATAAAGCAAGTGAATAGAGGCCCAGAAGAAGAAATGAAAGCAGTGTGAATTTAAAGAAAAATTGTCTCTACGGAATGTGATCATAATGTATTTCTAAAATGGAGCAATAAACTCAAATTATTATTATTTTTAATTTTTAAAATATTCAATCTTTATTGGTACATTATGAATACACATCATCATCGCATTCAGCATTGAGAATTTGTACCAGACTTTCTGACATGACTTATTTGTGACATGACTTAATTCTCATTTTTCCCCTTTCCCCTGCCCTGCAACGCCCCCACCCCCAGACGCATAATCTTTGTTTCCTTTTTCCTTTCTTACTGTCACATTCTTTTCCCCCTCGTTATTTACCCATACATGCTCTTCCCTTTTAAATATTTTCTATTTCACAATATCAACTATGCAAATTATTTAAAAATTAATTAAAATAATTAATTAAAAATAATTAATTAAAAATAATTCCTAGGGCAAGTTGATTATGGCTATTATTTGTACTTTAGAGAAGATAATCTGAGATTGACATAAGAAGTGCCTTTACCTCTTGTAGAATTTATTGTACATATAATATACACACAGTTGTACATGTACACATATATAAATATGAGTATTTCTATATGTGGTTATACACAATATATTCACTTCTGTATAATGAGCTATAAGGCCTTTTTTTTTCAGGATAGAACATTTAGTAATTGTAACAGATGCTATTGTCACTTTCATAAAATTACAAGATCAAAACCTGACTTAACATTATCATTTCTATTTTTTTCTCTACTTTTTGCTCTCATCTATTTTACTAGACCTACTTACATGCTGTCAAACCAGGTGACATTTGCTATGACAGAGAATACTTTGATATCCACCATAATCAAAATGAGATGTGTGTCATTCCTATGGGAATTCTAACATGTTGGATATTTTTAGCTCAACTTGGGACACTGTGCACTATCACAAGAGTAAAATCAGGATAAACAGTTGTATGTGGGAAATGTGGCAAGGAAGGCAGACAGAGTAATGCAGGATTCTAGAGGAAACTGATACAGATCTAACATGCTCTCTTAGATCTTAAAACAGTTTCCACTCTATTTACTCCAGATAGTATTTATGTGACGTATTGGAGCATAAACAGTTTGAAAGTCTAAAAGAAGTCCCTCCCTCTTCTCTCCATGGGCAAATGATTCATCCTCCTGAGCAATGGATTGATTGATTTGGACACAGAGTCTTGTATGTAGCTCAGGCTGGCCCTGAACTCACTATGTAGCCCAGGCTGGCCTCAAACTCACAGGGATGCTCCTGCCTCAGCCTTCCAAATACTGGGATTACAAGCATATGCTACCACACCCAGGCAAAAGTTTTATTTTTCTCTAGACAAAGGAAATGTCATAACATAGCTGCTTGCTGCTTGAATGTAAATTTTAATACAGTGACAGCACACATTTAGGTCCCTAATGAACTTTAGTATAATTTAGTCAATAACTGAACTAGATAAGTTATTATAAAACTAATTTACTTTACATTCACAGAAGCCATTTTAATTGACTTGCTCAAGCAAGCTTATCTTGGATCCTTTAAAAATAATAATGCAAAATTTCTTTTACTAATTTTTTGAAATCCTTCATTATTCATTCTTGAGTGAGAAGTACTAATCTAGGGATATAATTCAGTGGGACAGTGCTTGCTGAGAATGCACAATGTCTTGGGTTCTACCCTTGCACCATAAAATTTGAGGATTTGGGGTTATTATTTACATTCTTTTCACTTTTAACATTTACAGATTTTTTTTTTGTTGTTTTTGTTTTTTTTTTGTTTGTTTTTTGTTTTTTGTTTTTTGTTTTTGGGAGGAATACCAGGGATCAAACTTAGACCTTCTGACTACCAGGCAGGCATGCAGCCCTGCTGAGTTACATCCATGACCCTATTTACAGATATTTATACCTCTGACTATTTATTCCATAAGTTTTATCACTCCTTCAAATATCCTCCTTTTTTTTTCTCTCAAAGAATCCATTTCTAACTCTCCTTCAAATTATTTCAGCTTCTCTTGTCTTTTCTGTTTTCAGAAGTGATACCCTACCTGTTGTACTCATTTGGGCATCTGAGCCCTGTGTGTCAGGTTTCGGTTGACTGGGATGACCAATTCTTTGACACTGTAATTTTTAAAATAAGACCAAGTTCCCAGCACAATAGAGATAATAAATATTTAGATAATAAATATTAAGAGTACATTTTCTAGTTGGACTTAATTTTTAAATTAAAATTCCCAATATCTGATCCAAGACAGGTTATAAATACAAAAGTTTGAGTTTGGTTCTCATTTATGTCTTGTCAAATCCTGAGATATCATACGCAGTTTTCATAACTTATGCTAAAAATGCACCAAATATGAATCATTCTCCTTGAATTTAAGAAAAAGCTTCCTTACTCTTACCTTTCTCTGCTGGAAATTTCTCTATTTCTGGATCCTGATTAAGGAAAATTGACTTTATAATGTAGTTTTCTTGAGATAAGCATGTCATCTTTCTCAGATACCATCAGAAGGTTAAAATAATTAGGTAGGAGGTACCAAAACCAATCCCAGTTAAGGGCAGAAGGAAGAATTGGTTTTATTTGGGATAGTTTCTCCTGCCAACAAATATTTACAGAAGTGAGCAAGCAGGAGCAATTCTGTCTAAAACTTGGAGAGACAGGAAATAGCAGATTAGAAAAGCAAAAAAGAAATGCCTCAACTTTTCACGGGCCAATTTAAAATACTACATTTCTATTTGGGAATTCTAGACATGAAACAAGCCCAAGTCTTAAAGATTCTAAACATCATTCTTCCAGAGCCAATTTGCTCTTCAGCCTTGCCTTACAGCATTTGATACAGAGCTGTAAAGACATTTGTTGTACTTGGAAGTTCTTCTTCTGTGATTATCACCACAGGAATAGTTTAGTGATCAAGAGAAAACACAGTGAAGTTAAAATTGTGATACCCAGATGAGAAAAAAATGCTGTAAATACACTCATACTAAAACAAGGTAGTTGAGTTAAAAAAAAAATAGTTTCCCTGGGCTTAAATTTTCCACTCCACCACTGACCAGCCACTCAGTCTCTTTCATCTTTAACTTCCTCTTCCACAAATGAGGATGTTCCATCTCTCATTTCGTCTAATCTTAGAAAATTTTATTTCTCTCAGATTAAAGACTTTTCTCCACAACACTTTTGTCTTACTTCCTTTTAACTAAGTTAACTTTGGTTGACTCTTTTGCTGCAGGAAATACAATGAATATTTATTCTTTTCTAGGATTTCATAATTGAATTAACCTTTACCATATTTTTTTTGTTTTTTTGTTTTTATCTTTATTGGTACATTAAATATACACATCATGATTGCACTCCATAATGGGGATTTGTACCAGTATAAGATACAACTTAATTCTCATTTTTTCCCATAGCCCTACCCACCCTACCACCCCCCCATATACATAAAATTTGTTTCCTTACTTTTTTGTTACAATCTCAACATATTTTTAAAGAGGCTGAAGAAAACATAAACTACCACTTATGAACTGTCTAAGGTACCCTTTCACATTTACTTCATTCTTGCAAAAGTAGTATAATGTAGAAATCTTCACTTCGTAATTAAGGTATTTGAGGGTCAGAGAAGTCATCTAATAGACTGGCAGCCACAGAGCAGGTAACAGTGGGGCAGCACCAGACATTGCTCTTGACTCTGGTTTATGACCCCAAGCTCTTTCTAGGTAGGTATTCAGGTTTAACACTTGGAGAGACTTATGTACAGAGAACCAGAAAACTTCCTCAATCTTACAGTAAATCAGCACTTTGGATGCCAGGAACCAAAACCCATGGTTTTATGCAATGGAGCATAAGCAGAGGCTGGGAGTGGGGAGTTAAAAAAGAGCCTTTAATGATATCTTTATTTCCATTTGATGTCACATCAGTGCTTCAGAGTTTAAAAGGTAAAATATAAGAAAACTGAGCTTGTATGTAAGAATTTTTATTAAACCCTATAACACATCTGCTTTTTCCTAGAGATTATCTCAGAATAAATACATTTTAATTGATAATATTTTTTATAAACCATAGATTTTATTTGATTTTTCCAACTTTATTGTGATGGGTTTTTTGTTTATTTGGCTGGTTTTGGGAAAGGGTATCACTATGTAGTTAAAACTTGCCTTGAGCTCACTATATAGCTCAGGGTGGCCTTAAACTCAGAGCTATCCTCCTGGCTCAGCTTTCTGAATGCTGGGATCACAAGCATGTTCCACAATGCCTCACTCCAACTTCATTGAGGTATACTGGACAATTAAAAATTCTATACAGTGCACAACATGATGACTTCATTAATAGTATCTTTGAAACTATGGGGGCTGTAGTTTCTCCAGTTTCCCAACACTCTGCCTGGTACACTCATGACTTTTGGAGTACTAGAAGGCTTGATTTCATACTTTATTTCTTCTTTGAAAAATAATTTTCTTGTTGAAAATAATTCACAATGCTTTCATAGATGGGCATTAACCATCTTATTCTCCCCCCTGGGCTCACTGCATGCACATAGTCTACTTCCTCTTTTTTTAAGGAAAGAAAATTTTTTTCCTTTTGTACTTCCTTTGCATTGGTGTTATTTTTCCTCTCCTGTGTTTGTGTTGGCATTCTGCTTTCCATTCCTTTTGCAATCTGGCCTGGAGCCATGTGCAAGTCAGCACTTAGCCTGGAAGTATCGTTTTCCAACAGTGTCAGAAGAAAAACTCCTCCCCCCACACCCACTCCTAATTACCATCCTCCTTCACTACAAAACATGACATTGCACCGTTCATCCATCACTTGTGGTTATCTGCTGTTCACCTCTGACTCCTGCAGAGAAAATGAGTTTGAGCCATGTGGAGACTACGTCTCTACGCCACTCCAGTTCTCAAGCTACACAGAGATCATCCTGGAAGCCTTGGGTGTGCTCAGCGGTAGCTCTTTTGTTTTGCTTCTTCTGTACACTAATTGTTACTTTCCTCCCATTCAAGGTAAGGAGGTAACAGAACCTAAGGTTGTTGTTTATTAAGATCTTTTACTTGTTAGTCTAATTGCTATCATTGTCACTCAGTGTTGTCTGAGATAGTTTGGAAGGAAGAAATCTATGAGTAAAAATAATGTAAATTTTTTATTCTTGTCATGACCTTACCTTTGAAGGTATTTGAGTGTTCTGCGACAAAATGTGTTAGAAACTGTAAACTGTTAGCTGCAGAGCTGAGATAGCTTGAGAAAATCACTTGATTATATCAGGTTGTGGTCAGCTGGCTAGTGTATTTTTGAGCTGGGAAATAGCACTGAACTAGGAGTCACAAGATCTGGATTTTAGTTCTAGGTCTCCCAATAGCCAGCTGTCCAAGTCTGAGAAAGCTATTTAATCTTATGGGTTTTCAGCTCTTTCATCTGAAAAACAATTGTATGGGAAGGGACTTATTTATTATAAAGTGCTGGCCAGCTCTAAAATACAGTGATGGATAATTTACTGAAGAGTGGTATAGAATGTGATATTAAGGAAATCAACCCTGGGCAGAGTAAACTTGGGCTTGAATGATCTAGGAAAGTTTCAAGGAGAAAGAAGGAAGAACAGGTCTATTTGGGAAGCCCCTGATGCTTATCAGGAATTTCCCATTCAGCAGCAGTCCAAATTATGGGCCTAAAGAACAGGACTGCACACTGGGATGAAGTAGTTCTCTACTAGTTTTTCTTCTGTTGACTACTTGGAACTAATGAACACAGAAAATAAGAAACACATCATTCAATTCAGAAATTACCTGATTTCTTGGTCCAGTTGAAAACCCAGTCTTGAGCAAAGTAATGAGGTACTCTCCAAGTGTTAAACCAGCCATGTAAGAAAGAGTTGAGATGTGGCTACAGAAACATTTTTCTAAAGGAACTGACCGAGGAAGATTTCAACTATGTAGCTCTAGTTCCTAAGATACCAAAAAGCAACTAAGAAAAGATACTGGAGGAAATCTTACACTGTGCATATTAGTTTAGTTAGGGTAGGTATATATTGGCCAAACTTTTACATAGTAGCCCATTAATTTGTATTCCATAACTGTAAATAAGAATGTGAAGTAGGTATTTCTAATCACAGTTCTGGACAAAAGGTATTAGAACCACAGTTCTGTTCTGGCAGGGGATATATCAGGCAGAAGCATGAAGCTCCTGAATAGTCAAATTTGAGTAGAAAGGAATGTTAGAATTTCTGAGTGACTAGTTTTGAAAAGGAATGGTGAGAACAGCAGTAAAAAATTTGGAAGTGTTTTTTCCTTCTAAAAACAACTCAAGTTTCATTAGCCAGATGGCTCTGAAGAACACTGAATACAGGTATCACAAGCTCCTCCAGATATCTGGCTGGGGAGGGAAACGCCTTTCTCAAAGGGGGCCTCTTTGCCAGAACTGAACTTGCCTAACCCACATTTGGAGCTGTGATTCTGGATTCTCTTTCTTGAAAAGCATGCAGTTTTTAAATGAAAAATTCTGCTTCTAAAGGTAACCCAGAGTTCATGGAACATTTAGGAAAATATGAAAGGTATTTTGGTGTTTTCCTGCCAGGACACTTGGGAGATTAGTTCTATGGGAAAGTCAGTGGCTTGGTGGACACCACAGTGATGTTAGATCATGTGGTCTGCTGGCCTGCACATCTCTTTCTCTGTTGGCCACAAATAAATGTCTACAGAAAAAAAAAAAAAACTGAGTGGTTAACAGATGGTGATTCATCATGAAGCAGTCACTTCCGCTTCTCCAGATACTCACAAACCTGGAAGTTTTGTTTCATTTTGTTCTACGCTCTAGTTTTTCCTTACAAAGTCCCACGTTCTAGATTCTCTAGAGACTAATTTAGGAAAAACATTAGATTGGAAGAATGACTCCTTCTTGGGCAACCAAAACTTACTTGGAAAAATAGTTTTTCCTCTATTCTGCTCTCCCTCTGGAAGACATGTAACGGAAAGGACAGCTTTCAGGCTCAGGGAGTCTGATCAGTTTCTCGGGGACAATCACTTCACAGAAGTTGTCTCTAAGAAACTGAATGTTCAAGAAGAGTCTCCAGCTTCAGTGAAAGGAAGGATGCTTTCAGAGGGGAAGTTTTATTTGCACTTCAAAGCAGAGAAAGTTATATTTCTGATGGTGATCTGATTTGAATGAGTTTGAAGAAAGAATTATTAAATTTTGACCATTTTGAGCCCAACTATACCAAGGTGAGGTTGCTAAAGGCTGAAACCCGAGTGAGGTTATAAGACCAACTCTTTTTTGTAAACTAAGCTAAACTAAAAGTCCAACATGCTTCTTTATAAGTAAGTATTTATTCCTTCCAACCGTCACCAGAATTATAAATAGAAACTTCCCCACTGAGTGGTAGAGGTAGGAGTTTGAACACGATACTCTGGGTTTGGACCTCAGCCCTCACTCCTATCAGCTGTATAATGTGGGCTGATTACTCAATCTTTGTCATCTTCATTTCCTTTTCTCCAAAATGAGCACTGTAATTCTGACAGTTGTCTAGGGGCTAATGAGAAAATATAGTGCCTGCCACCTTAGACACTCGGGAGGCTTACAGTAGATGTCAGTAATTAATATTTGCACCACCACTTTTAGTGAGATTACATGGAATATAAATTTAACATGACCTTTAACTGTGGATTTTTATTGCCAGTCTATATTCCATCTCTATTAGTGATCATAATTCTTAGCCAAGTTGACAAGTTTTCAGATTTTCCCATATGGTAATAATTACAGAACATTACCATTGCTCCAATAAGACATTAAAACAGCCTTTCATACAGTATCTGGAATTTCTGGTTCTGGCAATTAATTTGTCTACGACTTCCAAATTCTCTATGCATTCTTTATATCTGATAGTAGCTGGCATGCCACCTGTGACATATTTTGGCACTCATTTATAATTAAATAGTTTCCTAATTACTTCCTAATTAGTCATGTCTTTTAAAAAGTTTTGGGCAGGAAATTTAGCTCAGTAGTGTCACACCTGCCTTGCAAGTGCGAGGTCCTGAGTTTGATCCCCAGTGCTGAAAGAAAAAAAAAAGATTTTAAATTTCTATTTTTTTGTGTGTAGAGTTCTCCATTTTTAATATTTGGTTAAAAAAATATATCTTCAAACAACAAATCAAGTACAAGGTCAACAACAACCAAAAAGGAACAAAAGCAAGAAAGACAAAGCCTAAGGTTGCTCCTTACTGGGCCTCAGGGTCAGACCTGCTCCCTTCCTTAAAGGAATGGGCTTTCTGCCCTTGGCCTCAGCAGGGTCCCTGCTCCTGAGCACCAGAATCAGATATGAGCAGAGAAACCAGGCCTGGAATGTTGAGGCATCTTCACATATTTCATTGGCTCGTGGACTCCACATGCATGGCACTGCTCTGAGGTGTCATTTGCCTAGATCTAAGCAGATTTGTGGGGGGAGTTTTCTCCTCCCTGGAAATGGCTTACTGTCTCTGACAGCATCAAGGGACCCATGTTCTTGCTTATGACCATCAGCAAGATTGGCTGTAACTTCCTGGGTGGGTAGTTGGAATGTCTTTGTGCAGGGGGAAGAGCTCCCTATGGTGCCAAGCAGGTCTGGAGTAGAAAATGGTCTTGGAGTAGAAAATGGTGCAGAAGAGCCCATGGCCAGTTGCTGAGTGGGTATAATGCAGCTGCTATTTGAGGCCTTTTGTTATTTGGCATGAAACATGGCCTTGTTGGATTGAAGATACATGTGCAGAAAAAGTGCTGGTGTAGACACGCATTGTAGTCACATTGGGGAGCAAACCTTGACTTCCCTGGTGAAGCTTGCTGAGGATTGACATGCAAACTCCAGGCCAGCTGTGCTACAGAGAAGTCTGGTTACCGGGCAGCCCTCAGACAGACTCACAATGAAGCCCATGGCACGAGTGACAGCAATGACACTGACACCCCTGCGCTTGTCCCACCAAACTTGTCCCACCCATCTTCACAGGCTTTGGTCTAAAGAGCTGCCATAATGACGTTCACATTGCAGTTCCCATTTCCCAGCATGCTTTTCTGTGTGGCATTGCCATGGTGTTTGGCGAGAACCTCTGGAAAATCTCTCACAGCAGCATTTCCCACGTGAAGGCCTTGCTGTCCTGGAAGACATTACTGAGAGACAAAGGGCACAAAGTTCCCTGCACTGTTTCTTTGGTAGATTTATGGGGTGGTGCCTGGGGCAGCTCCAAGATTGAGACTTGGCCTTGTCTCCTTTCCACGGCATGCGACTCATGCTTTTGGGTTTTAGTTGCCAGGGAGGATTGAAAACACTCCACTCTTCCCTGCTGAGGAAGATGGAGTTTTCTCAGGGTTCCTGAGGTCCTCCTTCTTCTCTGGTGTCCATGAGTTATGCTTTGTCATTCAGAGAAGAGACAGGGATCAAAAAAGAAAAATCCTCCTCTTCCCTGTTCTCAATAGAAAAATAAACTTTGAATCAATTTGTATCACTGCCACCTTCAAAGTACAGGGTTTAAAAAATCATAAAAATAAGACCTCGTTGTTCTTTCTTCACCCTCCTCCAGAAAGACACAGTTTTCTGGCTGGCTCTCCCTCTCCAAATGCCAACCAGGGCTCCAGGCAGGAGGACCAATCAGAATAGATCACATCACTTTCTTCTTTCCTTTCTTTCCAGTCACAGCACTACTTAGAAAAGGTCTAGGAGCTGGTGAATAAAATGCACAAATTGAGAGGCTAGAGGTGGCCAACCAGCACGCAGTCACGGGCCTCTCTGGGGCCTCTGGGACATCCGTTCATACCCTTGGGTGAGGTGGATCCCACAGGGGGCCTGACTGTTTTGCAATAGGAAGTCTATATGATATGTTCATTTAATTTTATTTTTTTTTTACTATCCCTGAATAATTCTTCACAAAGAGATGTGGATCCAAATGATACACAGTAGTATCATTTTATGGTTATGAGGTATAATGACACTCAGTTTTCAATCCATAATCTGTTGATGTGAAGTTTTCAATTACAAGAATATTGTCTCTCACTCTATGTCTTTTCCTCCTCACACAATGAAGTTGAGGCCTGTAATTCTAACGCCCTCCCTTGCACAAACTTCCTGCTTGCTTGTTTTTCTCTTCACTATATTTTAATGGCAACATCCTAATTATGGAAAACTTCTAATGCTGATCAAATCCAACTGTTCCATGTTTCTGAAGAAACATGCAAGATCTTTCTGAAGTTGTCTTAACATTTAAGACATCTGACTCTCAGTGGGCCCTTTGGTGTTGCTCTGGAAGAAGTCTGTATTTCCCAATCCCTTCATTCTCCTCTACTCGGATATTTTTGGCTGCTCTTCAAATAGCCAATATTTCTCCCCTATTTTCATTCTTAACTGATAACTTTGCCTAGAGGTTCCTGGAGAAAAAGAGCAGCAGGGAGGAGAATATATCGAGTTGCCATATCTACCACTCATTTGAGTCTGTGTCCATCCACATATGTGTGTGTCCTCTCTTGCCTCTGTGCATGAACTGGCCTTGCACCTAGCACACCAACCATGTAGTAGATCCTGTCCTCTTTTATCTACTAAAGGATAGTGTTCCTACCATTCTCTCCCAGCCCTTACATATCACTACTCCTTCATTTCACTGAAATGCTCCTCCTATTTCTCTTACATTAAAAAGAAGCAAAACCAAAGCCAAAACCAAAAACCAACTTCTTTGACCTCTTATCCTCAAACAAGTTCCATTCAATGTTTCTACTTTTCCTAAAGCAAAATTCTTCTAGTTTCTCTTTATGCATTTACCCCCGATATGCACTCTAATTATGCTTCCAGCCTCATCATCACATAATAGAAACTACTTCTGTCATAAAATCAAATGGTTGCCATATTGCTAAATCTATGAATTACTTCACTATTCTTTTCTTTGTTGACTAATCAGTAGCATTTAATAATTGTTTTTTTCCCAAAATACTCTCTGCCTTTGATTTCCAAATATCACACTTTCCTGCTTCCCTGCAGTCTCACTGGCCTTTCCTTCTTTCAGACTATTTCTTCCTCATTCACTGTCAGCTAAACAGTATTCATCTCTGCTTCTGCTACCTGACTTAAGCGTCTCAATAATTTCATGATTTCAAGCAATAACAGGAAACTGGCTAAATTTGTAACTCAGATCTCCTTAAATTCCAGCCTCATATATTTATCTGTGTATTTGATACCCTTACTGGGATACCTAATAAGCATTACAATGTGTCTGAAACCAAACCCATTGTTCTTTCTCAATGTATACTTCTTAAATCTTGCCAATTCAGTGATGTACAACTTTCACCTTCTCATCACTCCAGCCCACAATCTTGGGGTCATCTTTGTTGCTTCTCATTCTCTCACCCACAGTCGTGTTGGGAACTGGAATAGGCCCTGTCATCCAAGTGCTTATGTCCCTTTCCACTGGCAGCACCTTGGTCAGAGGCACAATGTGCTCATGCCTAGATACGTGTAACAATCTTATAGTTCATCTCACTGCTTTTGCCTTTGCCTCTTTTACTTTATTCCTAGAATAGCAGCAAAAGAAATCTTTAAAATATGCAAGTATTTAAGTTCAAAAAAAGTCTTTTTGCCACAAGGAAACCAATGAACTCAGAGTACAAACATTTCTCTTTTTTTTTTTTTTTGTGGTTATGCCTTATCTTACTAAAAAGTGTTTCAGAGCTTTTAGTATTCAAATACTTGCATTTGTAAAACTAACCACAATTGATAGTATCTTTTATTACATAAATTATAATGTGTTGCAGCAATTTGAAACTGTCAGATCTGCTTTTGAGAGTACCTCAGTTGCTTTACGTGATGTGCGATTACCTGATATTAGCTAAGGATGGTTTATTAAGCTGAGTTGTAAATATTATAGAGCTTGATTTCTTATTATTTTAAAGACAAACATAAATGGACACTTTATTATTTTCTTCCCACATGCCAGTAGAGCACCTAGTGGATCGTTAGCATGTGGTGACTGTCTTTGGTAGAAAATTTTCACAGCTAAGAAGGAGAGGCCCGAGATTCAACATTCATTCTCTGAGTCAAGGAAAGGTAGATAGAAAGAGAATCTAGTGTTGTAAAAAGGACCAAAAGGACAGGAAGGGAATGAAAATTAGGGAAGCTGAGAGAGGAGACGTGATGGAAGGAGTGGGCTTTTTTTTTTTTTTAATAGCTGTGGAAATGATTCAGGAATGTGAAGCTGTAAATAAATCAACCAAGACCATGGTGACACTGGCACAATGCCTCACCAAGTTTCTCTTTTTCTTCTGCAGCAGACCACTAAAGAGTCCTGTATGGCTAAGTTTGGTAAGTATCCTACCATTCATGTATTCTTTTTACCGGTATTCTCAAGAAGGCCTATATTTGCTATTTGCTCATGTTTAGCTACTTTTTATGATGACTGATCATGTGCTGGGCAGCAGACCAGGAGCTGAGGCTGTTGGAGATGAACCAGATCAACAAGCCCAAGCCTTCAAGGAGGTCATTTCAGGCCATCTTTGGGCAGGAACAAGTACATCACATTGAAAGCCTTGCAGGCTAGAGATGTAGGAATCAATTTCTGTATTTTACTAAGAACAAGTTTCAAATTTCAACAACATTTCTTCAAAGTACCCCTCACATATCACCAACATCCAGGAGAATATGCAGGGGGTACAAGGAAAACAATATTGTTACTAGTAAATGTGTAGGAGAGAAATGAGAATTAGGAATGTCACTTCCTCTGCCCTTTTCTCTGCTTCCGCTTCTTTGAGCTTCCATGTTACTTTGTTTTATTGTCACTCGATATTTAAAAATCTATTACACTTTACAGCTATATTGAGTCTTAGACTATTTCTTACTGCATGTGCAATACTTTAAATAAATGCATTTTGATTGCTTTTGGGTTTCTGGACAAAAAAATTACACATTTTTACCTGAGAGCAGAACATTAAAATTAACTAGAAACTCTGCAGGCCCTGTGCTCCTGTATGATTTAAGTTGCTGGGTTTTTATGACTGTTGGGATCAAGAAATTTCTTTTTATTTGTCCCTGAATTTACATTGCGCTTTTCTTAGTGAAAGGGATGGAACTCAAGGTATGCCTGTAGTTCCTCCTTGATGGAGTAAAAATCGAGAAGCTTGAGTTGTCTTTAAGTGCCCTATCAGGGACTTAAATAGGAGAAACATGGACAGTTTTCCCTGGTGACTTATCAAAAGGAGTATTTCAAGGAAGAAGCAACTTACTGGGTACTGAGCTTATTGGTGACATAAAAAGGCCTGTGCTTTGTTCTAATGATCTCTCCTTTGGTTTGCTAGAAACTAATTTCCAAGTTCTATATTAGTTATTTACATATGATTGAGAATTTGAGTGGCAGAGTTACTTTCATGGCTTGGCTCCCTGTGACAAAAACTAGGAAAAATTACAGAACAAACTATATAAGTATTTTGAGTGGTCAAAGCACATGTGGGAGTCCTGAAAACATATAGCTCTGCTAAATCAGTTAACGTTAAATATTTAAGGGCCAGGGATTTAGCTCAGTGGTTCTGACACCTTCTTTGCAAGTGCAAGAGCCCAGGTTCCATCCCTGCTAACCACATAAAACAATGCCAGGCATGGAGACTCTTGCTTACTAGCAAGCAGAAACACATACCACAGTGTTGGGTGTTGTGGCTCACACCTGCAATCCCAGAACTTGGGAGGCAGAAGCAGGAGGATTGCTGTGAGTTCAAGCCTGAGCTCAGGGCCAGCCTGAACTACAAAAAGGAGATCCTGTCTCACCCCCCCCCCAAAAAAAACCCAAAAGCAAAAAATGAAAAAAAAAAACCTATCAAATATTTAAGTATCATATGTATCTATGGAAATGCATGGTTAGGTCTGGATCTTTTATTGATCCTTTATGACAGTATTAAACTATGATACTTATATGCAATTATTAAGTAATATCTACTTATAAACTCAGTATCTCTTTTGAGAAATTTGGATAATGATATTAGAAGTGGCTTCTAAATGACATATTCCTACAAACTGATAAGAAAGTCCACAATTTAGACACAAAGCACTTAATTCAGGAACATGGAAGTTATTCAATTCAGAAATATTTGTTAGGCTGTGGGTAGGAGGCCCACTTGAGCTAGTGAGCTAGTTTAAATCCAGCCTGGGCAACATAGCTCCCAACTCCATCTCAATAACTTTATGAGCACATGGGAAGTGCAAGAACTTTTGGGTGCTTAAAATACGGCACAGGACAAACTGAAGCTATTGTTTTGGTCACTTTTTCCTCATTTTTGAGTCAAAATACTGGACACCCAAGATTAAAGGGGGAAAGATTTATTTAGCTCACAGTTTGTAAAGGTTTCAGTCCACAGTTATCTGGCTCCAAGGCAGCTTGGGATGGAAGACAAGTATCACAGAGGAGAAATAGTTCATGGTGGGCAGAAGATAACAAAGCAAACAAAAGACAACCCCTCTTTCTATATCTTCTATCTTATCCACACCTACTTAGGGCAGGTACCACTCATAGCTTTAATCCTAGTGCCCTTCATCCTAGCATTATGTCATGAATCAATCCCAGCAACACATCCTCTAAATCTAACCACTGCTGAAAAACTCCCATCTACGACTGCATGAGGCTTTGGGGTACATCTAGACACAAGATATAATAGATGCCTGCAAAGATGCTATATTCAAGTGAATTTAAAATAGAATTCAACATACAATTTATAATATGCTAAATGATAATCCTTTCTATAAAGAAAATTAAAGTAAGGTAAAGGAAGTGATGGGAGCACTATTCTACATTGATTAGGGGATGTGTTAGTTACCCTGGTACACAGCAAAAGCATGGAAAAGCATTAATTGCCATCTTTGGTTGTCACTATCCTGGTATATAATTCCCCTCACTCTTTTACCCTTCTTCTTTCCACACATACTGGTTGACAAGAGATACAGAGCCATTAAGTAATTTTTCTACTCCCAATCCATTCCCTTAGCATCTCCTAGAAAGAGACACATTTAAGACTTGCAATCTCTCTGAATCAAGGAAAGATGCTTAAAATATTAGAATCATGGTTTAGAAAAATAGTGTAAACTGTGTAAATGATAAATCATTTACAGTCAGTAAATTTACAGCCAGTCATTTACAGTCAAAGAAAAGATGAAATAACAAATATGCTTTGCATTTTTCTTCCCTGTAAATTTCTTATAGGACCTCTACCTTCCAAATGGCAAGTGACATCTCCTGAACCTCCTTGTGTGAAGACGCTATCTGACTGGAAGTTGAAGATAGTTCAGAACGGCTTGTACTTGAGTTATGGCCAAGTGGTTTTTGATACAACCTACAAGAGAGCACCTCCTTTTTTAGTGTGGCTACGTCAAAATAAAGATCCCATACAAATTCTAACCAACAACTCTCAAGTTCAGACTTTAGGAGGGATTTACGACTTGCATGCTGGAGATACAATTGACTTGATATTCAACACTGAAGACCAGGTTCTACAAAATCACACATACTGGGGGATCATGTTAATATCGAATCTTCACTTTATCTCCTGAGGATTTGATTTGGTCTTTTTTATCCTTCTCAGAATATGCAGATGGGGTTACAGTGGGTAGAAGGGACAGATTGTCAATGCTTATAGTTTGATACACATTCAGCACACATAGAACTCCTCTGCATGTAAGAATTTTGCCTACTACTTTCTAGAAAGAGACTCAAAGAAAGTGCTGATGGGTTTTGGTTCCCTGAGGTTGGATCTGTAAAGATACTTTAGTAATCCAAGATAAAATGAGTGAAGATAGAAGAGGAAAGAAAATCTTGTAAGATTCTATGTCTAAACTTTGGACCTCTGAGTGGAAAATGAAATCTTATTTGCATGGACACCTTACTTTTCTGTTGAAGAATGGAGGGCGGCAGTCTGGTCTTCTGGTTTTATTAAACTGCTTTTATTCTTCCATGCTCCCATTTTCCATCCTGAGGCACTCTTAATAAAGTCAGACTGGGGATGTGGCCACAGAGAGGGCAATGCCTTACTGTAGGTGTTGTGCTTTTAGAGGACAGAGAATACTCTGAGAACTACTGGGATGGAAGTGAAGAGGACATGAGGTAGAATGTGATTTTTTTCTGGGAATTTCCCCTGGTTGCATCTTACTTGGGATGCAAAGTATTTTGTTAAACATTTGGTCAAGCCAGTCATTCTGAACCTTCACCCATGGCTTTTCTGTGTCTCTGAACACCGCCATTGGTATATTAAGTCACCGCTAGGAATTATTAAATTTAACTCCAGAAGTTGGGGTTATGTATAATGTATTATCTCTGTATTATGTTATTTAATGATTTCAGGTTCTTATTGGTCTTCCCTTGGTGTGTAAAGTGCATTCATATATCACACAGCAACTTCAAGTAGGGACAGATATTTTTGGCAAAATTATAGCAGTGAGAATATAGACGCAGATGGAGTAGAGAGGTATCTTGCTTCACTGAGTAAATGGAATTTCTGATGTTATATAGTCACTCTATATCAGTTTTATAATCAGTTTTGTTGCTAATAAGTTATACATCTATGAAATGTAGCAAATTCACAAGGTGAATTTAGTCCAAGGTGGATGAAGTGAAGCTACAACAGATCTTTTCTTGACCAGCAATTTTATTTTCCCTTCCCTGTCTGGAACAGGGAATTTCAGGACTTGCTACAATAAATTCCCTTACTCACATTCAACAGCCCATCTCAAATGTGCTAACTGCTAAAAACGGTAGATAACAGTTCAAATTGTTGATTCAGTTAAATTAGGCACTTGCATCTTCTTGTTGAAAGGTCTGTTACATTATGTTTTTAATCAATTTAAAATATTTATGGACAATGATGAAAAGACATATTATGTTAACTAATATAATTATAATGCTAATTTAAGATATGTGTTCTGTGTACAAGAAAAATTGCTTGGGGCAGGGTGGGCTCTTTCTTCTTATATTAAAATCTGCTGAGTGGCTGTAGATCTACTGACTTGGATACAAAAATTTTTGTATTTGCATATCTTCTCAGGCAATTAAATGTGTCACCTACATTTATAGAAACTTGGTAGCATTGATTTTTGTTGCATTATAAGTAGTAATATGCTGGAGTGGGCCAGAACTAACTCATATAAGCAAACTTAAATTTTCAGAAAATTTTCACTCTGGTCATTGCAAGGTCATCTCTGATCTTGCCTATGGAGGGAGTATTTTTACATGGCAGGAATTGGTATAAACAGTACATGACAAAGACTATCAATCAGAGTTTTTCTCCTGGACACCTGGCTTATAAACATTTTATGAAACTCTCCTGTCTTTCAACTCCTCTCTGCTCCTGCCTCATTTCTGCGACAATAAGTATAGGCTAAAAGAGAATGAAATTATTACACTCACAGCCCAAGCCAAACATAGCAATGGCTCCTCAGAGGAAGTAGAAATTTTTGTGCTGAAGACAGAGAGATGGATAACAGCAAAATTTTCTTGATATTACGATTTCAGCCCTTGTATACAACATGCGCTCTATTTTCTTGTCTGTGTTTTAAAATGACAATAAAAATGTGTTAGTAATTGTACTCCAACTGATTCATCCTTGTTTTTTCAGACTAGACAGTGATCTACAGAAGTCAGCTCCATCAGGGGAAGCCTTGACTGTTGAACCTTCTTGGACAGTAACAGGCATAAGTGAGAGCTGGGTGCAATTAGCTTTTGGAGCCAGCTGCCCTCATTTCTCATGAATTAGACAGTTCCTGACATCCACCCACCTCAGTTACTTCACCCTGCCCATTCTCATCATCAAAGCTATCCCTGCCTTAAAGTATTTTTCCCTTTCTGTTTTGGATCTCAGAACTGACCAAGCATTGTACAGTATCATGGATTAGACATGTGAGGAGGGCAGTTAACTTATTACTGAAATAGTTTTGGGTGGCCAAGAGGGCAGACTCCTTAGATGAAGCATATATGGGCATCGTGGAGATGAAATTCTTGCCTTCTTGCTCTATTCCAATGAAGCAGTTTCATTTGGGGGAAGACATTTTTTAATAGAGAGAAGTAAAAATGTGAGGGAATGATAGGTCAGCAGTTTGGGAATTCATTTAGAGTAGAGTACATGATGCCTGATACATGCACATTCCGTGGCCTGGAAAGACTCATGTCTACTCTAGGATTAACCTGTGACTCTACTGATAATGACTCTCTTGGAGTTGTCTATTCTTTGGAGGAGTGTATTTGTGTTTCACCCTCCAAACTAAGGAAGGAAGCCCACATCAATGCACCAAGATCCTTGTGCTCCATCCAATACCAGTTTTGAGCTTTTCTTTTTCTGATAGATTGCTTGTGAGACCTTACTCTAGCCCACTATCAGTTTAGCTTTTTCAGGTGGAGGCAGATACCCAGTTCTTTGTATATCCTAATATCAGACATATATTTCAAAGCTTCCTGTGTGTTTCCCTTGGAACATCCTTATCAAGCTTGAGCTTTCAGAGGTCTCTCTTCCCCACCCTTCCTGCAGACGAAGTACATCCTGGCTTACAGCACAGCCAGATTTCTGTGAATGTTGTCATCAGACTGTAGTGCTCCTCTGCCTGGCCTCATTTTACATCTCTGATCTGGCTGAAGTATCATAAAGTGGGTAATATTAAGAAGATGACTTTGGATCATTTTGGACTTTCTGTATATTGCAGGGGAAGGAATTGTCTTCATCTCACTTTGTTATCTGGGTACCAGTCATACTGTCCTGGTGAAACTGAGTTGGGAAAAATATGACTTTAACATCTAGTTTTATTCTTATGTGTTTAAAAGTTGTATGGGGGTACTTTAAAAAAAAGCTCCAAATCATTATCATAGGATCAACAAAATAAGAGCCAAATTGAGGGAGAAGGGAGGGGGGAGGGGAAGGGAGATATTTAAGAAAATTATTATTCCGTAAACTAGACTTAAGAACTTTATTACAAATAAACATGGGACAGAGACTTACCTCAGTGGCACCATGCCTGCTATTACAAATAAACTTAAAATTTTCATTTTAAATTTCTTGATAGTAAAGGAAAATTAGAGAAACATGAAGAAAATAAAGTTTCATTCTCTTTTTTGAGTACATTGTTATTAGGAAAAATATCCTATTTTTCAAGTGCTGAACTTAAGGCACGTCATGAATGCTGTAGAGAGCAACATTCTGTTCATTTTATTCCACTCACTTAACAGCTTCAAAGAGCTCCAGAGTTTAGTTGTGCTATCACTCCAAGACGCACGGCAGTATGGGTAAGCTCTGTTCTATCATTTGGAAAATACACTAGAGTTTATACACTGGCCTGTTTCAAAGAACCTAGGAAATATTTAACCGCAGGAAAATGAAAATTCAATGGACATGGTCCTTTAGACTTAGGGCAATTTCCTAGTCTCTCCAGTAGGATGAACGAATCGACAGCTTCTGACTTGCTTACACAGGGGACCATTTCTGACCAAGTTTGTTGTAGTTCAGGACAAACTAGGAATAATGTCTTGCACAGCTGTCTTAACACACAGAGTCTGAGTTGGGCTCCTTTGTTCATTGGTGAACTGGAGGACTTTATTTTCTTACAGAGAAAGACACAGAGAGCCTCTCAGTCCTCCTCTCCCTTCCCTATTCCACAATAGGGTTGTACCTCTTGGCTGCCAGGCCAGTTGCTAAAAGGCACTGGGTGGCTGGAGTCCAGAGTTTGATAGGGCTTGGCTAATTGTCCTCACTGTCTGTTGAATGAACAAATACTTGAACCACAAATTTACTGGGGTTTTAGTGTAGACATCACATGATCTTGTGTGCTCTGGGTTACAGAGTACTGTGGGCGAGACCTTTGGCCTCTCCAAATAAACATTTTGGGAGCAAAGTCAGGCCATTTTCTGAGCCAGATGCTGAGAAGCTACCTTAAGTGAGTATTTTTCAGTAAGGTTATTTCAGTGTGGTGAAATTATCATATCTGAATTGCAGTTGTTAGTTTTATAGGTTCAGAAGCTGAATTCTGTCCATCTTAGTATTTATAAATTTGTCAGGGACAGCATAGCCAAAGTCATACGAGAGTAAGACAAACCAGGGTGGAAAGTTGTTGGTCAATTGTTCCTCCTACTGAAGAAGTGTTATATATGAATCCATAAAAGGTTATTTGGTAGGCATGAAATGTAAGCCAGAGTATTTTGTTAGAGAATCTGGATTAATTATTGCCAAAGATAACAAATGTACCTCCCATTCACTAATTTTTTTTTAGGGGGGAGAAATTCTGTGAAGATACAAAAATATAAAGATGTAGTGTCTGTCTCCAAGAATTTTAGAGTTTAGGAAAATTTAAACTTGTTTCCATACAGATAAACAGAGGAATGTTTATACTATTATCATATAGGAAGTGAATTAGCTCTGGGAAGATGGAGATTCCAATAACAGCATTGGTGATAGATATAAGGAATAGTTGGAGAGAACTTTTATGAGAAAGTTATCAGAATTTAACAATGATGATGATAAATAGACTTGGGATTTCTTTTTTTTAAGGATTTTTTGATACAGGGTCTTGCTTTGTGGTTCAGGCTGGCCCCTTGGCTCGGCCTCAAACTCACATCACAGCAATCCTCCTGCCTCTGCCTCCTGAGTGCTGGCATTACAGGCGTGAACCACCACGCCCGGCACTGTGGTATGTGGTACTGATTGCTGCTGCGTGTGAGTCTCCACGCCCAGTGTGGTATGTGGTTACCTGGGATTGAACCCCGGTCCTTGCACTTGCAAGACAGGCGCCGGAACCACTGAGCTAAATCCCCAGCCCCAGAGTTGAGATTTCTTCCAAGTTCCTAATAGTTTCTTATTGGACTTCCTTATCCATTGGGATTCATCTCAGCACTCCCAGTTTTACTGTGTGTGCCTATGTTCACACAGTTCACTGGTTTTTCCATGTTCCCCATCATGCTAAAACAGCTGGCTGGAGAGGATAGGAAAATAGGCTTTTGGAAAAAGCCTCAATTACAATGTAAGCTAAATGTAAATATCTTGAAGGGCTGGACACATGTTCTTAAGAAGTCTGTGTACACTCCAAACCAAGATTCAAGGACCAGAAATCAAGCAGTAGTAATACAAGTGAGTCCACTAGCAAGATGAATGTGTAGAGTTTTTAGTTCCAGAACAAAGAATGTTTCCAGCAGAGGCTACAATCCTCATTCTATTCAATGAAAATTTAAGAGTATCACTTGGTCACTTTGGGCTCCTGATGCCTCTTCACTCCCAGATCAAACAGGAACTTTGGTGTTGGTTGTTGATTCAGATTTTCAAGGAGAAATTGCACTATTATTCCACAGTGAAGACAAGAAAGATTATAGCTGGATGACAAACTATCCCTTAGGGTAATTATTACATGACTGTGATTAAGTTCAATGGACAATTACAACAATTCAATGGATGGAAAACTTCACATGAAATTTGGGGTCATCTCACTAGGTAACCAGGAACAGCTGAGATGTTTGCTGATGGCAAAGGGAGTACAGAAAGAATAACAGAAGATAGTTAGAAATAGCAATTTCTATTCCATTTGATGAGTTCCAGAACTGAAGACTGTAGTTATCCTGGATTTTTCATTTTTATTTTGTTATGACAATCTTTATTGCTATAATACATGTACATTAAGAAATCTTGGTTGTCTTTTCTGTTAGTCCTTTATTATAAATCATAAATGCCATAACTTAGATATAATAATATTTATTGTTAAGTTTCCATTAAAACCCCAGAAAAGTGACTGGAGAGTGCTGTTTACTTGCCCTCTTTCCCCCAAAATCAGACCTACTTCAAAAAAATTATTCTTAAAAACTAGAGATGAAAAATGCCAGTCCCAGTCAACCAATCTTTGCCTTACTCTTAGTCACTACACTCCTGCGCGGTGGCTAATCTGTGAGGTGGGTATCACAAGGACAGGCTGATTGGGGCTGGCATTTCTGACCTTTAGTTCTCAAGGTTATTTCTGGCTAGGTCTCATTTTGGGGGAAACACTAGGAGCAGCTTTCAGGCCTGTTTAGTGAGGAGCAGAGCTGAGAGCTTCTATGGATGTTGAGCATGCAGACAAAAAGGCCTGACTCATCTCAGCCACACCAGAGCATCCTCTCCATTCTTCAGAGGCAAGAGTATCATCTGTAGTGGCTGGCATGGGGAGGGGCGCCACGCTGCCTGTCTGGCTACACTCCTGCTGGAGCGGGGAATGGCAGTTTGATAGCCAGAGAGAACAAACTGAGCACACTGTTCTAATCCACTGAGGTAGAAGAAAAGTAAGGGGAGGAGGGGGAGGGCTTGGTGGCACAGCGTCCTCTACCACATGGGAAAATGGGATAAAAAAAGGGAGAGTTGGGGACTTTTCATCTGTCTCAAAGGCACTGTCTTCCCAGAAAAGTGCCGGAGATGCATGGTATGAACCACAGCCTGTGCAGAAAAGTGAGCTGAGCAAAGACAGCTCCTTCCTTAGCAATTTGACTTGGAGCAGAGGAAGAAAAAGTGCCATTTATCAGCAGAGAAAAAGTGAAATGATATTGTGGAGCTGACGATAGGTGGGAACAATACAGCCAAGGTAAGCAAAGGTTTCAAGCTGTCTACGCCTCGAGCTGCTCCAGTTTCTGATGCAATTTCTGTTCTGTGACAGGGTTTCTAAGCTCTGTTAACTCAGTACTTAGTACAGAGGTCTCTCTTCTCTCAACAACAGTTCCAACTAGAACAACTATTTTCAATTCTCAAAAAAATCTTTGCAGGCTTAAGATAATTTGTTATGTTCTAGCCTTTACCACTTCTAGGGAGGCCGAGAGCTATGGTTAGAAGGATGATTTTAGATTGAGATAGGCCCAAATATAAATCTTGACTCCATATTTCTGGCCCAGCCATTTTCTACCACACAATCCAATAAAATAAGGAAAAAAATGAATACTGTGATAACCAAAAGAGTATAAGAAAAGAGTAAGATCGAGTCATTCATACTCAAATGGATGTACCTTGAGGATGTCCTCATAAGCAAAAAAAAAAAAACAGGTCACAGATGTATAAATATCATATCTTTTCTCTGGTATGAGAAAATAAAGTTGTAAATGATTTGTAGTATGTATAGTTGATATTGTGAAATAGAAAATATTTAAAAGGGAAGAGAATGTAGGGCAAAAAATGAGGAGGAAATGAATGTGGTAATAATAAAGAAAAAAGGAAACAAAGATTATGTATATAGGGGGTGGGAGTTGCAGGGCAGAGGGAATGGGAAAAATGAGAATCAAGTTGTATCATATTCTGGTACAAACTCTCAATGTTGAATACAATGATGATGTGTATTCATAATATACCAATAAATATTAAATTAAAAAAAAGAAAAGAGTAACAAGTCCTAGCTAGTTGGGGCAAAGAGAAGATATTTGATTTGGGGGGAGGGAGATGAAAGGGAAGGAAATGGGTATCATCCTAAGGCCTGGTGAAGATAAAATGTGGAGACATAGGATAGGGAGTTAACACCGGACAACAAAAACATCAAATCCTAGTGTGCTGGCCCAATGAATCTCAGCTGTACTACTTATCAACCTTTGATTTTTATTTTATACATTTGTGATTTGGTGATATGGGTCTCACAGGGAAATGTGGATGGGAGAGGCTAAGCAGAACTGCCTGAGAGGCGACAAGGACAGCTGAGGTGAGGAGTGGTCTGCAGTGGTCAATGTGATGGAGAGGAGAGGCTCCCCCAGAGGCACAAGGGTTATAAAAAAAAGAACTAAGAAGATATCATGGCCAGAACAATGTTCTCAGTTATAACGAAAACGGTTGCTTCAGTATTTCAGATGGTTTTGTTTCGGTGACAAATGGATGGCATTATTTTCATTAAAATGACAGATACGTTTTGGAGATTGGTAGACTTTATAACATAAGAAAGTGTTTTACAAAAATTACTTAATAAGGTGAGGAAACCAGGCTTCAAAACTCATTCAGATATCTCCACTGGGATCTCTTTTCTTTCCACAATCAAGTAAGCAGAAGCAATGATTTTGTCCCTTGTATTACTCTGCTCTGAACATCCATTTGTATTATACCTATTATACTTGTATAAACATCTGTTTCTCCTACTTTAATGGCTTTGAGAAAAGGAATGTGCTTTAATTTTTTCTGCGGGTCTAGTTCTCCATCCGTGTGTATCTCCAAAGCCTTCTGTGGATGCATTTAGCCACTGTTTCCAAGGGGGCCACTTAGCACCCACATGTGCTAAGACTACAGATTTCTTTTCATGTTACAGCAAAACAGTACCCGAGCTGGAAATGTGTCTGGGTCTGAAGTGACTTGTAGTCATTTTATCCTGGTCCCAAAATATCATCACTTCTTTATTTGGGTTACAAATCTTTCAAAATACTATTTTGAAATCTGTGTGTGCTTGAGGTATTTTAGTTTGTAGTTATAAGACTGTAAACTGCTTGTGTATTTTTGAGAGATTATAGTTACTAGGTATTCTTCTAAGCATTTTCTGTGTAACCTTCACAAGAACTTCTTGAATTATATTCCACTTTATGGATGAAGAAACTAAAGAACAAAGATGTTCAAAAGCTTCGTTAAGCGCATAAAACTGGTAAGGTATAAAGCTGGCATTTTTTCCTTTAGTATCCAACACCAAAAGGTCATCTTTCAACCAAAACTTTAAGTCCTTCCCCTTAAAATTGAAAATATAAATAGTACTTTTCATTGTTTAGTCTTCTGGAACTTGTCTGGTTCTCTCCTGACTCCAACATTTGCCAGACATTATGAAATCTTAGTAATATATTTCAGCAAACAGAAAGATCTCACTAAGGTGAATAGAACTAAGCCTGAACAAAAATAATGAGCCCAATATATTCTTGTCTCCTACCTTAGTTGCTCTTTCCAGGTCTATAGCATTTCACTGATTCTAAGGTCTCAGTCTAAAGACATCTCTGTGAACATAGTTGGATATTTTAAAAGTTATGTTCCCCACAAACTTATCTTTATTGCTATAGTTATTTTAATATAATTTCCTATGTACTTTATTTGCATGCCTTCTTACTGGATTAGCAATCTCTTGAGGGAAGATATCTTGTCACTATTAATCTCAGCAGTTGTACATTTAACACATAGCGGCCATCTCATGAGTGTTAGTGAGTGAAATTGGAGTAAAGCAATATGAGTTCTAAAACTGTGTCATAAGAATTAACATGCCAGGATTATGCCTAGGGAATCAGATACTTATTCTGTCTTTTATTATTTTTTCAAAAAATTAAACAGAAAGTGAAAAAAGCAGCAGCCCTTTTTCTTCTTTCAAAATTTTTATACAAACTTGAATTCATTTAGCGGCACAGATTTTCTGGTGCTAGTAAGGAGGCTTGTGCAGCTGTTTTAAATTTGCCTGGGTTATATGTTCCATCGCTCATCTTTTATTAATACATTTTTGAATCTGGACTGATAAGAAAATTTGTTTGGTCACATTTATCCTTCCATACATCCTTCTTTAACAATCCATGTGTGTAAAATGCTACTATAGTACAAATAATTTCAGTTAAACTGCTTCATATGGTTCTTGTTCTAGTTGTACTTTATTTCATTCTATCCAACTTTGATGGAAGTTTTGAAATCTGCCTTCTCCAAAATACAGAGATTTTGGCCTTGATTATTTTCAATAGCAATTTATCTAATTCTTCATAATTTTGGCTAACATACAAAAAACTGAATTTAGAGAAATTTAATAAAATAACCAAGGTAATTCATGAGGAAGAAACTAAAGAGATCGGTAGACTTAATAACATAAGACTTGCAGCAGGGACAGTAGCAGGGACTTGCTTAAAACTATATCTATCTTATGATTTTTCTCCCTAGTATGAGCTCTTGGTTTGCTTTGCTCCTCTTTTTCTAGTAGCTTAAGGTTCAGTATTAGATTGTTAGTTTGAGCTTGCATTATAGGCATACACTGCTATGAATTTCCCTTGTAGAACTGCTTTCATTGTATCCCATAAGTTCCTGTACATTGTACTGGGGTTATCATTTAATTGTAGAAACTGTTTAATTTCATCTTTAATTTTTTCTGTGAGCCATTGGTTAGTCAGTAGTGTATTGTTCAATTTCCATGTCTTTGTGAAAGTCTTGGAGTTTTTTTGCTCATCATCTCTAGTTTCAAAGCACTATGATCTGAGAGTATACAGGGGACAACTTCAGTTCCTTTGCATTTACTTAAACCTGTTCTATGAACTAGCACATGATCTATTTTGGGGAATGGTCCATGAGCAGCTGAGAAGAATGTAAATTCTCACTTAGTGGTTTGAAATACTCTGTAGGCATCTATTAAGTCCATTTGTTGAAGAGTTTGGTTTAGCTCAAGCACTTCTTTATTGATTTTCGGTCCAGTTGATCTGTATATTTGTGACAGTGGGGTATTGAAGTCCCCTACTATTACTGTACTGCTGCTTATCTGGATTTTCCTTTCCATTAATGTTTGTTTTATATAACTGGGTACACTTGAGTTTGGGGCATAAATATTTAAGACTCAAAGTTTCAACCCAAGCAAAGCATATTACTTTGGAACTTCAGTGTACCTGTTTGAAAAAAAGAGGATTGCAAATCTTACAAATTTCACCTGTAAAGTTGCCTATACTGAATTTTTATAACAGTGTCTACCATGAAATGACCTTTAACTCTAGATATTTCCTATTGTTTGGTAAAACTTGGGACTAAATGTCTGGACTTTGGTTCAATGTAAAACTGTCCTACTAGAGAGAGATCAAGTAATACAAACACAGCTTTTCAAGGGTATTATTTTAGATTAAAGGCCAGTTAAGTATACTTAATAGATGCACCTTGAGGCCATACATATAAGTGAAATCAATAACACACAGATGTGTAAATACCATATTGTTTCTCTAGTATGAGAAAATAAAGATGTTAATGAGGTCCAGAATGTATGATAGATATTGTGAAATAGGATGAACATGTTCAAAGGGAAAGGAGAAGTGGGGGGGAGTAATTGGAAGCAAAGAAGGTAAAAATTTGATGATTAAAAATAAAGTAAGCATATACTTACTTTTTACCATATGTGGTATGTGTGCCCAATATTGTATGTGACTACCTGGGATTGAACCCGGGCCCTTGCACTTAAAAGACAAGCGCTGGAACCACTGAGCTAAATCCCCAGGCCTGAAGTATTTTCTTTTTCTTTACTTTTTTAAAAAATCTTTATTGGTACATTAAATATACACATCATGATTGCACTCCATAATGGGGATTTGTACCAGTATAAGACACAACTTAATTCTCATTTTTTCCCATAGCCCTACCCACCCTACCACCCCCCCATATACATAAAATTTGTTTCCTTACTTTTTTGTTACAATCTCAACATTGTCCCCTTTCACCTTGTTTTACATTGAGCATTTTCTATTTCACAATATATAACATACAATGCTAGGACTCATTTACATCTTCTGAAGTATTTTCTTATATAGTGTTGCCATCCATCTCTTCTTTCAGATCTATTAATGTTTGTTTTATGTGTTTAGGTACCCTGTTATTAAGCACATCAATATTTACAATTGTTAAATATTGTTTGATTAGAGAACATAATCAAACATACCACAGTGCCGGGCGTGGTGGCTCATGCCTGTAATCCCAGCACTCAGGAGGCAGAGGCAGGAGGATTGCTGTGATGTGAGTTGGAGGCTGAGCTCAGGACCAGCCTGAACTACAAAGCAAGACCCTGTTTCAAAAAAAAAAAAATGCTTCAGTACTCTACTTTGACAATAGATACATCCTGCAGGTAGAATATTAACGAGGAAACATTACACTGGAACTACACCTTAGAACAAATGGGACTAAAAGACAAATATTTCATCAGAGTAGCTGACTTTCTGTTGAGGGAGTCTCGAATTTTTTAAAGGATAAATAATATTTTAGGTCACAAAACAAATCTTCACAGCTTTAAGAAGACTGAAATCATAGCAAGTGTATTTTCCTATCACATTTTGAAATTAGGAGCCAGTAATGCATGGACAACTGGAAAAAAATCACAAATATGTAAGCATTAATTTGAACAATAAAAGAATCAAAGAATTAAAAGAGAAATTAAAAATATGTTGAGAAAATTGAAACTGGAAATATAATATAAAATATAAAGGATGTAGAAAAAATAGTTCTGAGAAACAAATTTATAACAACAAAAAACTCCATGCCAAAAAAGGAATATCTCAGACAAACGAAAGTTATACCAAGGAACTAGAAAAAGAAGAAAAAAAAAAACTAAGTCCAAAGTGAGGAAGAGGAAGTAATAAAAACCATCCCAGGAATAAATTGAATGTAAACTATAACAAAATAATAGAAAATATCAGCAAAAGTAAGATTTGGAGTTTTCAGAAGACAACATCAACAATTAGTAAGACTAAGAAAGAAGGAGATAAATCTCAAATAATATCAGAAATGAAAGAAAAAACTGAAACTACAGAAGTACAAAGAATGATGAGACCACTATGAACAATTATAAGTTGCAAAACTGAGAAGAAATTAACTCCTAGAGACAGACAAATGGCCAAGACTGGCCATGAATACATGGAAAAATGTGAATAGAATAATCACAAGATATTCAAGAAGAAGTAAATTTTTCCCATTAAACAAGGCTTAGAACTGATCACTTCCCTGGAAAATCCTACCAAACATTTAAATATTTAATATAATTCTTTGTCAATTTCTTCCAAAAGACTGTGAAGGAGGAAATACCATACTTTCAAACTAATTTTCATCAATTCAGCATTACCTAAATTCAGGCAATGACATGAAAATAAATGAAAATTTCAGCATAATATTCTAATGAACATAGATGCAAAAATTTTCAACAAAAATTTAATGCAACAGTGCATTAAAAGGATCATTAATTATGGTCCTCACCGTAATTAACACTTGTGTGTCTCCAAGATTGCTAAAAGGATCGTTAGTTATGAATTATCCTAGGGATATAGTGATGGTTCAGCATGTGAATTAATAAAAATGATATATTAACAGGATGAAGCTTTGACAATATTACAAATTCCAACAGATGCATAAAGAGCACTTGATTAAATCCAACATCTTTCATAAATTAAAAAAAAAAGCTTTACCAAATTTGATAAGGAAGGAGTGTAGCTTAACATACATAAGGGCCGCATGAATCAAACTCACAGAAATGTTAAAAAGTTGAAAACTTTTTTAGGATCAGTAATAAGAAAATGATCGTACCTCCTGTCATATTCCTGAATGTAGTGTTGGAAGACTTAGAACAATTGGCTATAAGAAGCAGCAAAAGACAATCAAATGGAAAAGGAAGAAGTAAATTATCTCCATTTTCAGATGACCTGATTTTATATATGGAAAACCTTAAAGGCTGCCTATAAAGTTGCTAGATATCTAAATTTAGTAGAGTTTCCAGATACACAATCATCATCAAAAAATATCTAGTATTTCTGTATTTGAACATGAACTTATGAAAAAGAAATCAAGAAAGTAATTCTGATTATAAGAACTAAAAATTGATTAGTGGTTAATTTAAACAAGGAAGTGAAAAATCTACACACTGAAAACCTGAAAACATTTACACAAGTAATGGAAGGGAACACAATGGAAGCTCTTCCATGCTCTTGGATTAGAATTAATATTGCTAAAATATCCACACTATCTAAAGCAATGTACAGATTCAATAGAATCCCTATAAAATTCCAATGACATTTTTCACAGAAATAGAAAATGCAATCCTAACATTCCTGTGGAACCACAGAGGACCCAAAAGAGCCAAAGTGATATTTAATGAGAACAAAGATGGAGGAATCATATTACCTATTTCAAATTGTACTACAAAGCTGTACAAATCAAAATGGCAAAGAATTGGCATGCTATTAGACACATGACCCAGAAGGGGGAAAAAATCAACAGAACAAAGGAAGTATGAAGTTAGAGAAAATGTCTGTAAGTTACACATCTGCTATAACTTCACACATGATAGGATGAGGATTATTTAAAAGAGGAATAATAACAATTTCTGTAGTAAAGGGGACTTCTGTACACTGTTGATGGGAAGGTTAATTTATTTAGCCATAATAGAAAGTAGTTTGGAGGTTTCTCAAAAAATTAAACATAGCATTACTTGATGATGGAACCATCCTACTAATGGGAGTACATCTAAAGGAAATGAACACAGTATTCAATGAGATATCTGTACTCCATTTCATGATAGTGTTATTCACAATAGCCAAAAGACAGGTCTCTTTCAGTCTCTTTCAGTACATGCATGAATAAAGAAATGTGGCATACATGCCTTCAAAAAGGAAATCCTTGTGTAGGTAATGACGTAGATAAACCTGGAGGATATTATGTAAAGTAAAATTAGCTAAACACAGAAAGATAGAAGCTGTATAATTTCATTGGTATGTGGACCTAAAAATGTTGAATTGATAGAAGCAGTGAGGAGAATGAAGGCCAGTAGGAATCAATGGGGCAGGAAGAGAGAAGGATGTTGGTCAAAGGATACAAAATACAGTTCAGAGCAGTAAGTTCAAAGGCTCTATTATACAGCATGATAACCAGAGTTGTCATTTATTGAGTACTTGAAAATTGCTAAAAGAGTATATTTTAAATGTTATAACCATAAAAATCAAAAGTATAGGATATTTTAAAAGAATCTATTAAACACATTATTTGCAAACTTTTGTGATGTCAAATGAAAGTGACTGAGTCACAAGGATCTGACCCTTAAAGCATGAAGAAAAGTATCAGTGTCTATAGGATCAATACATATTTGTTAAATGATAGGAAACGAGAAAATGATGGTAATCGTAATCCATGTTAATTAAATTTTCATTAATCTTACTGACTTTGTAACCAAGAAGGAAAAGAAGAAGTGTGAAGGGGTGGAGAAAGAAGAGAAGAAAGAGGAAGAAAGAAGAGAGGAGGTGAAAGAAAAGGAAGACAAGCAGAAGTCAGTGAAGGAGGAGAGGAAAAGAGGAGAAGGAAGTGTGAGAGCAGGAAGGAAAAGCAAAAGAAGAAGAGAAGGAGGGAAAAGAACAGGACAATAAGAAGGAGAATAAGAAGGGGGACTGGGCATTGGCCTAAAGTAGACGCAACTGAAGGCAACTCGATGACACACAGACAGCCTTGTCTCCCAGAAAACAGTCATTGACAAGAATGTCTCTAATTGTCAGTAAATAAATTCTCAAGTGATTTGTACAGTAACACTTCTCAGATGGAAGTAAAACTAGATTTAAAAAAAAAACATCTGTTTTCTTTTATTTCTCACATTTTTGATATCTTCTTGATCTTTTGGGGCTGCATAACAGTTTTTTCATGACATAAGAGCTGTGTTCCCTTCAAGGATAGTAAAATCATGTGATGAGGGGAAAACACCCTTCATGTAATTTGTTTTGTAACTTTTGTTTGGGCTGCATAAGGAAACTGAAAAATACATTCACTTTTTTCTCATAGGGACTCTAGAAAATGTTATTTTTTAGAAGATCTCACTTGAAGTTGAAATGAAAGACAAAGGAGGGAAGAGGGGCTCAATCTCCAATGGTTCACCAACTCTACCTTGTTAATGTGGAGAACAGTTTAAACACAACACAAGAATCACGTGATTGTCCCCAAAAGAAGAGCTACCTAAGCACAGTGCCTGATCCTAAAAGACTTCTCAGTTTGGTTAAAGGGCTAAAACTACAGGAAGCAGTAGAGGACCCTGGTGATGACATGCATTTCTACTGACAGAGTTTTACAGAGAAGAGAGGTGAGTGAGGACCAGTAGGAGGACAGGCTGCCAGATGGAAGCAGATTGTTGGGACCAAGTCCTAGTGAGTGACAATCTCTCAGTATACGATATTATCTTAAAGTCCAACCAAGAGCTTTATTACTCAGCTGAGGGCCATCCCTTCATGCGGAGCAGTTAGACTAAAGCACAGTGTTTAAAGGTAAAATCTACTATTCCCTCCCATCTGCTACTAGGAGCTTTCCATGCAGAATTGAGTTACAGAAGCCAATACCAAGAGTCAGATCACTGGTTATTGTAGAATAGTGCATTCTAAAAATATACAATCTGTAGCTGCACTGATTGGTTGGGTGGAGAGTTCTTATGAAATCAGTACCAGATTCCCAGGGAGGTTAGAAGATACACAGTAGAGTTTGTTTGTTTGTTTGTTTGTTTGTAACAGAATGGCTGTTTTGATGCCAAGTTGAGTCTCCAGAGATAAAGGTGCACAAGTGCACTGTGGTGCCTGTGCTGGAGCAGGGGTTGGAGCGGTGAGTATTAAGTAGCAGGGGGCTCAGGAGTGCTATGGAGTGACCGCTGAAGCTGACATCAGCTAAAGGTGGCTAACGCTCTGGGAATACCCCTTCCCAGTGATGACACTGTTCTACTACTACAGAAGAAGTCAGTGAAGGAGGAGAGGAAAAGAGGAGAAGGAAGTGTGAGAGCAGGAAGGAAAAGCAAAAGAAGAAGAGAAGGAGGGAAAAGAACAGGACAATAAGAAGGAGAATAAGAAGGGGGACTGGGCATTGGCCTAAAGTAGGACTACTGTATTACTTTCTTGGCAGCATTACCAATTAATCTAAGTACAGTCTGGACTACCCTAAGTTGCTGTTAATGTATCTTTCTAAACAGTGGAATAAGTTTAGACAAGATAAATTCATTTTAGTTAGCTTTGAGTTAGTTTTTTAAAAAAACTAAGAGCCAAATAATAAAAATAATGTTATCGTTTTTCAGAAGAGTGCTCTTCAGGTACTGTTTACCCAGTAGACCTCTAGAGACTAGCTGCTCTGCTTGTCAGTTTTACTCAGCAACCTTGGAGAATTTCCTTTCAAGATAATATGCAGTTTTTGACAACATATTTAATAAGATGTATTTTCTTATACCCATAAAATGTCTTTATCTTTTTATTCTATTGTTTTCTATCTGGATTTAAAGTGGACTTTAAAGTAGACTTTAAAATATTATTTTTCTCTTTCGTACAGAAAGTTTTTTGGGGGGGGCCGCTGGGGGTGGGAAACTATTTAATATGTTCAACTGTTTGAAAGATGGCTAGATTCTTTATTCATTATTCAGAACAAAGGAATGCTTTTCTTAGGATTAAAAACAGTCTTTCCTTGAATGTGACAAAATTCTTCAACGTGATTAACTCCAGTGTGAGGAAGAAATGTAGCCTTTGTACCCTTTCATCTACTTCCTCAGCCCTGTCTCCCCCTATCTCCACCCTCCCCAGGAATACACAGCCTTTCGTCATGGGGCATCAACATTGTCTAGTTTCCCAGGAAATAGTCAAACTCTACATATTATTTATTTATTTGAGATAGGGTCTCACCATGTAGTTCATTCTGGCTTTGAGCTCACTATGTAGCCAATGCTGGCCTCGAACTTACAGCATTTCTCCTGCCTCAGTGCATGAAATGTGGGGATTTTGGGTGTTTGCCACGTGATCTGGATAACTAATTATATTTTTACTTCTTCTCTCTTTTAGCAAAATTACCCAAATGTAACCATTACTTTAAAAAATGCCTAAGGATTTAATAGAAACATCCAATAATTTCAGATTTTAAGAATTAACTTTTACTTAGAAATTAACGGCCCTGGGTTGGATGGAGTCAGCTTTGCTTCTTCCCTCTCTCCCTCATCTATTCTGTCCTAGGAAGAATTTCAGAACAATGGCTAGAGCTGCAGGT